>CAAKMY010120299.1:0-14659 GCA_901111285.1 Corrigiola litoralis | reverse complement strand
TATATATATATAAAAAAAAAAAATTAAAGATTAAAAACTTCTTTCCTGGCGGTTATGGGCGGGTAGCTCATCCTCACTTAAAACTCATACTTTCTTTAGGTAATTGCCATGGGTAGACGAGGTAGACCTCGGAAAATTGTTGCAGTTTCGGATTCTCCTCCTAAGGATCTATCAGGGGATAGTTTAGTGGATGAAAATGGTGCTGTAACAGCAACAGAAACTTCTACCCAGATAGATATCACTCCGCCCAGAGTTCCTGTTACTTTGGGTGATTTTCTCCCTTCCGGAGCTGGTCAGGCCATGTCTCAACTTGTCTCTTGTGGTACTGGTAAGGATATTCCTTCAGTTTTGGACAATTCTCTTATGGGTGATGCTGCATGTCTTGATGTTCCTGCTTCTACCTTGGATGCTGGGATTAAACCCACTGATACGGTGGGTGGTATTCGTCCTACTTGGAGTAGTCGTGTTAGGAAGATGCCTACTATGGGTATGCCTCTTGATTATTATGCTGATAATTCTGCGCAGGAGGATGTCATAATATCTGATGATGACATGGAGGAGGGTATGAAATTCTGGGCAAATACTCTTGTTGGAACTTTTATTGGTCTTAAGCCTAAGTTTGTTCAGGTGGATGAGTTTGTTAAACGACACTGGGGGCATGTCAAAAAGCCTGTGGTGAAGTATTATAAACGTGGCTGGTTTTATTTCTGCTTTGATAATCCACAGGATTTAGAAGCTGTTATGAAGGGTGGTCCATGGAGCTTATTGGGTTGTAACCTTATTTTGAAGAAATGGTCTCCTTTTTTCTCTCAGGAAATGGATCATATTTCCGTTGTCCCAATCTGGGTTTTATTCCCTGATCTTGACCCATGTTTTTGGTCAAAATCTGCGCTTAGTAAGTTGGCTAGTAAGGTGGGTAAACCTCTCTTTGCAGACCAATACACTACTTCCAAAGAGAAGATTTCTTTTGCTAGGCTTTTGATTGAAGTTGATGTGTCTAAGACATTGCCTGAGCATATTTGGATCAGTACCTCTATGGGTAGATTCAGCAAAAAGTGGAGCCTGAGTGGATTCCCTATTTTTGTACATGCTGTCAAAAGTTGGGGCATACTTCTGACAAATGTAGTAAAGCAAAAAAGGAGTATAGAGCTGCTTAGAAGCTAGCTATTCCTACTGACAAATTACAGGTGTTGTCTGTTTCTGCTGATGTTTTAAACGAGCAGGTTGTCCATGTTTCTCCTTCTGCAGCTGGCCTGGTTTCTCAGGAAAAGGAGCTGGGCTCTGATTCTCCTATTTCTGTTCTTCAAGCTGAGGAGATTGATGGTGACTTCACCACTGTGATAAGAAGGAAGTCTGCCTCTGTTTTTAGAAAGAAAAAGGTGGTTAGTAATAACAGATTCGAGAGTTTAGCAGATGGTGTTGCTGACATGCTCAGTACAGTTGATGTGGGGCTTTCTGAGGTGGTTGTTCTCCAGGATGGTCTAGGGGGATCCTTGGCTATTCCTTCTGGTGTTCCATGATTATAGCCAGCTGGAACATCAGAGGGTTGAATGACCCTCTAAAGCAACAGGCTGTGCTAGACTTCCTGTTTGCTAATAAGGTAGGAGTAATGGCTGTTTTAGAAACTAGGGTTAAGGTGAATAAAGTTTCTAGAATTTTTAAGAAAAGGTTTCATAGATTTAATCTTGTTCATAATTACTGTTCTCATGGTAATGGCAGAATTTGGATTGTCTGGTTGCCTTTTCTGGTTAATGTTGAAGTGTTGGTTACTGATTCTCAGTTTATTCACTGTAAGGTTACTCACCTGGCTACTAATGTAGTGATTTGGGTTACTTGGGTTTATGCTCTTAATAATGGAATTGAGAGAAGATTGTTGTGGTCTGCTTTGTTGGATATTGCTAGAAGTGTTTCTGATTCCTGGTTGCTTTTGGGTGATTTTAATGTGGTGCTGAGTTTGGATGAGAGAGTTAGTAATTGTCCTCCTGATTTGAGGGATATTGATGAATTTTCTGAGTTTGTCTTAGCTGCTGGTTTGACTGATCTTAGTGGTTCAGGGTGCTCCTGTACCTGGACTAATATGCAGGAGGGGGCTAGTAGAAAATGGATGAAGTTGGATAGGGCAATGGGGAATGCTAATTGGCTTGCTGTTCATCCTGATGCTGTAGCTAATTTTCTTCCTGCAGGGTGTTCTGACCACTCTCCTATTTTAGTGACTTTGCCTGCAGTTGGTTCTATTGTTCCTAGGCAGTTTAAATATCTTAATTGTTGGAGTTCTCATCCAACATTTCTTGATTTAGTTCAGGATACTTGGAGAACTATGGTTAATGGTTCTAAAATGTTCTGTCTGTTTGAGAGATTAAAACTGTTAAAGCCTGGGCTGAGACAGATTCATGCAGCTGAGTTTACTAGCATTTCTTCTCGAGTTTTGGATTGCAAGGCTAGGTTGGAGGCATGTCAGATAGCTCTGCAAGCTGATCTGCTTAATTCAGAACTGTTACATTTGGATTCTTCTCTTAGACTTCAGTTTAAAAAGCTTAAGTCTGCTGAGATGAGTGTTTATATGCAGAGAGCTAAAATCCAGAATATCAAGTTTGCTGATTCTGGATCTGGTTATTTCCATGCTATGGTTGCAGAGAGGAAAGCTAAGTCCTATATTGGTCAGATTAAGGATATCAATGGCATTTGCTGCTCTTCTCCAGCTGAGGTTGATGAAGCTTTTGTCAACTATTATAAAGCTTTGCTTGGCACTGCTGCTTCTGTCTCAGGTTTTAATTGGGATATTGTTACTTCTGGTCCTATCCTTAATGCTCAGCAAGCCAGCTTTCTTATTCAGCCTATCTCAAATGCTGAAATTAAAACTGCTCTTTTCTCCATTAATGAGAATAAGAGCCCTGGTCCAGATGGGTTTTCATCAGGTTTCTTCAAGCACTCTTGGCCTATTAATGGTAGAGATTTTTGTGCTGCTGTGCAAGATTTTTTCTCTTCTGGCAAACTGCTAAAGCAAGTTAGTGCCACCCTTATTACTCTCATTCCAAAGAGTAATACTGTTGATAATGTTGCAGATTTTAGGCCAATTTCTTGTTGCACTACAGTTTATAAAACCATTTCTAAGGTGCTCACCAGTAGGCTCCAAACTGTTTTGCCTTGTCTCATTGGCATGGAGCAATCAGCTTTTGTCACTGGTAGGAATATAATGGAAAATATTCTCTTGGCCCAGGAGCTTGCTAGGAAATATGGGAGGCAGGCTACTTCTCCTAGATGCATCTTAAAGGTGGACATTAAAAAGGCTTTTGATTCTGTTGATTGGAGTTTTTTGAGGGGCTGTTTGGGTGCTTTTGGCTTGCCTATTCAGTTTGTGGATTGGGTTATGACTTGTGTTTCTAGTGTTAGATACTCTCTGAACATCAATGGTAGAAGTGTTGGTTTTTTTGAAGGGAAGAAAGGGCTCAGGCAAGGGGATCCTTTGTCCCCTTACCTGTTTGTTTTGAGTATGGAGGTGATGTCTAGGATGCTTAGGAGGCTAAGTAAAGCATCTCAGTTTTCTTTCCATCCTAGGTGTTGCAGGCTTGGGCTTAGTCATTTAGTGTTTGCTGATGACTTGCTCATCTTCTCTAGGGGAGATGTCCCTACTGTGCATGCTATTGCTGATACTCTGTCTGAATTTGCAGCTGTTTCTGGTCTATGTGCTAATCAGCTTAAAACCTGCATTTATTTTGGTGGGGTGCATAGTACCATTAAGCAAGCTATTCTGGTTGATACTGGGTTTTCCGAAGGGCATTTTCCATTTCGTTATTTGGGATTGCCTTTAAATTCTGCCAGAATTACATCTGATATGTATCATGTTCTATTAGATAAAATCAAGAGTAAGCTCAGTCATTGGACAAGTCATTTATTATCATATGCTGGGAAGGTTCAGCTTCTCAATTCTGTGATTTTTGGTCTAGAAAATTTTTGGTGCTCTGGTTTATTGCTCCCTGTTAGTGTGGTTAAGAAAATTCACAGAGTTTGTAAGGATTTCTTTTGGGGGAATTCTGATGCTCATCAGAGAATTGCTTACAGGAGCTGAAAGTCCATTTGTGCTCCAAAGTCTGAAGGGGGTTTGGGCATTAAGGAGGTGTTAGGGTGGAATAAAGCTCTAATGCTCAGGTGGGTTTGTAAGTTGCATTTTGGTGATTCAGGGATTTGGAGTGCTTGGATTCAGGATTACCATTTGAAGTCCTGTTCTTCCATCTGGTCTGCAAGTGTTAAAGGTGATGTTTCTGAGAGTTGGAGGAGCATTCTTTTACTTAAAGATGAATTTGTGGCCTCTGCTGGTGGTGTTAATCAGGCTATTGCTTTGCTCTCTTCTTGGTTTGCTGATGGTAAGCTCAATGTATCTAAAGCTTATCACTTCTTTAGAGATTCGTTTGCTAGGCCTGCTGGGTTGAGAGCTATCTGGGATGGGGTTTCCCTGCCTAAGCATTCTGTGATTAGTTTGTTTGCAGTTCAAAATTCATTGAGCACTGTGGACAATCTAGTTAGAAGGGGGTTGATTTTGGTGAATAGGTGTGCTTTGTGTTATGCTGCTGCCGAGTCTAGCATTCACTTATTTTTTGAATGCCCTTATTCTGCTGAGTCTGGAAGGAGGTGAAGCTCTGGTCTCAGGTTTCTTTGTGTCCTGGGAGGATTAAGGAGGTGGTGGTTTGGTTTGCAAGGCATGTCAAGGGTAAAAGTTGGAGAAAACGAATTGCCCGTTGTGCTCTTACTGCCTCGATATATGAACTTTGGATTGAGCGGAACTCTAGGATTTTCACAGAGGTGAATCATGAGGTGGATTTTGTTATTAGGAGGATTAAATACGCGGTTAGTGTTCGCTCTTACATGTGTATTAATGGCTGTAATGAAGCTTGCTTAACGGAGGCTTTATTAGGCTAGGTTTTAGCTTTGGCTGTGCTTCTTTGTTTTTTGAAGGTTGTACTTATTTCTCCTTGTAAGCATTTTACCGGTTGAAATAAGATTTTCTAAGTTCCTTCAAAAAAATATATATATAAAAATTAAAATAAAAATTCATAAAGAAGCTAGATATTTACCACTAAAAAAAATGAAGCTTAGTTGTTGCAACAAACTATACAAAAGTCGCATGCTATTCAGCATGGAAAAAGGTAGACGCCTATATACACTATAGCTAATCATTCAGACTTCTCATGAACTTGAATGTACAACATTGTCACCCATGAGAGTAGTGCAGACAAAGCAAATACAATTACACCTGTACCAAATCAAAAGAATTAAGAAAACACACACAAGTTGTACCAAATTCGCATGCAAAAACTGGCCGGCAAATGAAACATGGAAAAAGTTAGAAATAATTTATACACCATGACTAAATAACAAGATCAACGACTAATGACAAGTAAAGCAATACACCATGATATAATAGAAGTAAGTAGATCAATACATGTAAAATATAGCATACAGGGTGTTACTAATACATAATCTACAAAACAAATCGGAAGCATACAAATTCAACGACCAAACTACAGACTAAATCAATACACTTTTTCGCACGAAACATACAAATGTCTAATGTACATATACTATTGTACAACAACCAGAACTAAAACTATGTTCAAACTAGTACCCAATCAGCAACATGAATTACAAACAAACTTAAAAAATCAATAGTTAAACTCGAAATTTAGTAAAATAATACACAATCTCCTAGAGTTACCGTCCTACCCCTACACATACCTCCTAGAGTTAACGTCCAATGTCTAATAGCTTAAGTGATCACCTCCTTACAGAACGACCGTAGGAACACTGTTCCGGGGAATACTATACAGACTAGAGAGATCGCCAACCTCTCTACTATTCAAGTGTTACTCTAGAGGAAACCATGGTGGCTAAACCATGATTTAGAGTTCAATATCATAAATATCAAGACATAAGTCCACATGAAATCATAAGATCGCATAATCATAATTCGAATAAAGCATTAACATCACACATGCTTTCAAGTTTCAACATATTCAAAAGTCATATAAACACTTACAAGGGTGTTTAAAAATATTCTCTTACCTTTCAAATTTGAATAAAGACTCGGGATTACTAATTAAGGAACTTCTTCTCGATAAAACCCGAAGCTACAACGATTAAACGAATAATTTTAATACTCTAAAGTCACTAATCTAAATCAATCAGTCACTTTTAAAAAATAGAAAAGACCTCTAGACTTACTAAAAATAGTATAAGTCCCTTAACAAAACTAACAACTAACAAACAACAAACAACAAACAACACCAAGACAAAACCGGATTGGCAACTCGGTTCTAGGCCGAGCCACCACATGCGCACCCCCGAGGCAGCAGAGGTCGGGCGGCAGCCCTCCCTGCCACCACCGACCACCACAGGCGGCTGGGCAGAGGCGGAGGGGTGGCAGCCCATTATGCCAACCCTCACGTGCTCCTCCACAATCTTGGCCTCTCTATCAGTGTTGACCTCCACCAAAACCACCACCATAACACCACTCCTCAGCACGGCATCCCCACCAAACCACCATGGCCACCTCACACCATTTCCACCACCACGCAACACCACCACAACCACCTCAAAACCCTAGCACCATGCCCCTATGCGCATAAAACCAACCAAAAACCCTAAATACCCTAACTCCATATTTCCACATGAAATAATAACAACATTAAAAATACCCTAAAAATATTAATAAGATGATTTAAAACAAAAGGCATGGAAAAGTTTCACATGAAATATTAAAGTTGAGTTTTTTAAAAATAAAAGTATCATAAAACTTGTAATATTCATAATAACAGTGAAGTATAACACTTAAAATAACACAAGGGATGATTTTAAGTGCCTTACCAAGAATTTAGATCGAGGTGAAACAAAGGTGTTTTGAGCAAAGGAAGAAGAAGAGGCAACCCTAGGCTTTCTCTCCTTGTATGTGTCTGATGAGTGAAGTGAGAATGAGAGTTTTTTTTATTTGGCTTGGACGGTTTCTCTAGCAAAAAAAAGGGATGGGTTTAGGCCCATCTTGTCCTTTTCCTTAGCCCGAAAGTGTCTATTTGATGAAATACAAACCCATAGAGGTTTTTAATATAAAACAAAGCCCGAACACTTTATATAGTGTTATTAAATCCAACATAAACTTTAAATAATTTAAAAGTTCAGAAATAATTATTATAAAGTCACTTGGTATAAAATACTATAAATAACTTTAAAGCGAGGAGATAAGAATTTAAATAAGGAAATAGTTTTTAAAATGACTCAAGCCCAATAAAATAGTGACACCAATAATACTAAATATTAAGGTGTCACATTTTCGATAAGAGCTTTCAACTTTTTAAAGACTTGGAAACTTCAGATTTTTGTTTCATGAAATAGACCCAAGTCATGAAAACTTTTTAAAGACTTAAAAACAAGATGAAGTACCTGTTTTCGTTAAGAGATATTGTTCTTTGAGGACACACACGTCCGTGTGAACAAGCTTCGATTTCGTCTTTGCTCTCCATGTTTGCCCTTTTGGAAATGGCAATCGGTGTTGCTTTCAAGTTGACAAGGCTCACACAGATTCTTAGTAACATGAATTGAAGGAAAGTCTCGAACCATATTCTCCTTGTGCAAATCGCTTAGTGCATGCAAATTGAAATGTCCACACCATTTATGCCATAGAAAAGTGTCATCAATATTGGCGTTGTTTGAATGCTCCTCTGGATAGTTCTACTTTAATGAAAAACTTTTTTTTCCATGATGACTTCGAAAATCTTCTTTTAATCGGGATCATGTATGATGCATTGGTCATTCCCGAAAACAAGAGTAACCATTTTTTATCATTTGAGGCACACTAAGCAGATTTTCAGCAAGATCAGGATTCGGGAATAAGAAGAACATCGATCATTGATGAATTTCGTACATCTTTCTATATTGCAACGACAATTGTACCTTTTCCTTTAGACTTCACTACTTCACCATTTCCCATACAGATTGGAGTTGGGACAGAGGTATCCGGTTTGCAAAAGAGGTTTGAATTGTTTGTCATGTGATTTGTACAACCACTATCAATTAACCACCTCTCCTTGTTATTGGTTGCTATTGATTGGCGTACATAGAATAGATATTCATCTTGATTGCTGCTTGAAAAATGAGCCTCGTACTTAGACTCCATTTTCTATTGTCTACAATAGTTCTCAATGTTGCCATATCTCTTGCAATTACGACATTGAGGTTTACCTTTAAGTAGCGATCCTTCTCCGGATAATTCGTTTTTCCACATGTGCCACAAGGAAGATGTTTCTCTCTTGATGGTGGATTCTGGTTTTTGTGACCAGCGGCAGGATTTCGAGAACATTTATTTTTCCAATAGGTGTTGCCTTTATGTGTTGATTAAAAAGCATCTTCTTTTGTATCCTCTGACTCTTTCTTGAATTTTTGATCTTGTGCTATCAATGATCCAACTAGCTCAGCCACTGTGAGCTTTGACATGTGTCCATATTCCTCAATCACAGTGAGAATGGTGTCGACCCTTTTTGGTCAAGGTTCCGAGAATTTTCTGCATTATTCTCTAATCCTTGATATATCTACCATAAATCTTCATTTGATTAACAAGCTCGGTGGTCAGGAAGATCCTCCCTCATCTTCAAATCTCAAAATCCCTACCTAAGATATGTTGAGACTCTCGGTCCCGTCGGAGTTAAGTCAGGCTCCCTAACTAGCAATGAAGCTAGGTATGGCTAAGTAATGAAAATGTTATGAGGAAGAAGGAAAAGTAAGCAAAAGATCAAGAGTGGAAGGTTAAAGCTTCTTTGTATTACTAAGAAAACTTGGAAGTACAAGTGAGTGTGTTTGAGTGTGTGCAAATCTGATTGTTTACAAATGAAGGGGGAGTCCTCTATTATAGAGGTGCTCCTACAAGGAATGATCTATACTAAGGCCACTCTAAAGCCTTCTAGATTAATCTATACAAATCAGCCTAAGCAAGTATGTACAAGAGCTTACAAGAATGCTCTAGAAGCACCAATTAACCCCTAACCCGGATTGCCTTCTAAGAGGCTATGCAAAATCGGCTTGCTGAGATTATTTGGCTCATATTATGCTTCCAAAAGACTTTTAGGTCATAGGTTATATTGGACTAACCTCAATTCCACCTTACTTGGTCCAAATGTGCTCCATATTAGTCCTCTAACCTCGACGCACCAAAAACGCGCATGCATGCAGCCCCATTGTTAAGGAACTCCAAAATGTGCCTTCATACCACCCAAATATTATTTAATATTCGGAATCTCCATATCCAAAATCCCCCGAATACCAAGTTTCACATCGATCGGAATTACCGAACTCCGAAAAACCTCCTGGATGATTTTTCTGCACTTTTGATGTTCCCTCCTATCAGATGGGAAAAATCAAATAAGCTTCTTTATAGGGGAAGTGCCTTGTGAAGGAACTGCGGGCTCCCCTATGGTATGCGTTGTGGGCAAGCGCACCACGGCTGGGCTACGATCAAAATGAGAATCACGTGACACTCTTCCCCACCCGAGTCCTTGACGACCCCGTCAAGACCGTCCCTGAAAACGCGCGATCTCGTCCCGGAACCGCTGCAGGTCGCCTTCTTCTTCCCACATCGCCTCACTCTTAGGCAGCCCCTTCCACCGCACTAGATACTTCTGGAAACTCGGTTGCCCCTGATTTGCGAAGCACCCCCGATGCTTCTTGAAGTATCCACCAAAGTTGTCCCAAAAATTATCCGGCTCATCCCGGATTGCGTTGCCTAGATTTCCGCGCACAGACCCCGGTTAAGTTGTGTTCCCGCGCACAACTACGTTGCTCGTCCCTCTTTGGACTTGCCCTTGGTTTGTCCTGCCTTGGGCTCGTGTTTGGCTGCTAAACCCTCGTGTTTGAGCCACCTCGCTAGCGCACCCCCACGCTTTACGCCTCTGCCTCGGCGTCCTCGTCACCCTTAGCGATACTATTCTCGCAACTATCTCGGTCCCCTTTAAGAGTTTTATGGGGAACTCATAACCCTTCGAAGTTATGGTTATCGCATCGCCTTCGAAAAACACCGGCTTGACCTTGTCTAGGAACTCTATGCCTAGCACAACGTCTTCGTCATCCAAGTCCACTACCTCCATGTGAAGTTTTCTCGTCCACTTCCCTAAGCGGTTAGGAACACGGTATGCCTTCCCATATATGGGCATGGTAGTCGAATTTAACGGCTTCAACTCGGCCGTACTTGCTATCTTGGTGTAACGGATGACCTGCTCCTTGGCTACCCTCAAAGCCACGAAGTTGTGTGTCGCCCCTGTGTCGACAAGCACTCTGGTCCGCACTCCATTCACCTAGCCATTGACGGTCATCAAGCACCCATTAATCTTGTGACTCGTCCCCTCAAATGTTGTCGTAGAGTCTGCCCGCAGCTCCCTGTCCACGACACCCGCATTTAAGAGTCTCACGGATGCTAACCTTGTTGGTTCATCGTCCTTCCGGATGGCCCCAAACTTTGCCTCCGCTATGTCCCTCTCATTGTATGCAGCCACCATAGCATTTAGCTTGTGCCTTTGTGGGCACTCTCGAACAAAATGCGGCCCTCCGCACAGAAAACACCCCTTGATTTTCTCTTTGTTCGAGCCTTGCTTGTCGTTGGGATTCCACTTGTCCCGGTACAATGGTTTGTTCGCGCTGGAACTGCTGTCTTGGTGAGGCTCCACTCCTCCACCTTTTCCCTTGTTGCCACCCTCCTTCACAGGTTCGTCCCACTTGTTGCCCTTGAGCTCCTCAAGGGACTCCGCCACTGCAACTGCCTCGGCCAAGTCTCTAACGTTGCGTCGCTTCAACTCTTGCTCAGCCCAACGTTGGAGACTGTCCATTAAATAAAGGAATGCAAACTCCTCGGGCATATCCCCAATCTCCAACATAAGAGAAGAATAAGACTTGATGTAGTCTTTGATCGTACTTGTGTGCTTCAACCCACGCAGCTTCTTCAAAGCAACCTCGTTCGCATTCTCGGGATAGAATTGCTTCTTGAAGTCGGTCTTCAACTCCGTCCAAGTACTGATCTTGACCGTCCCCTTCTTCTCATCTGCCTCATGCATTCTCCACCATAGGATAGCATCGTCGGTGAGGTACATTGTGACGGTAGTGATTTTGGATGCATCGTCATCCAAGCGTAGGGCTCCGAAGTAGCGCACCATGCTCCATAAGAAATTATCTAGCTCCTTTGCGCCCCTTTTTCCTTCGAATTTGGGTGGTTCGGGAACTTTAATCCTTGGTCCCTCACAAAATGTAGCACCCCCTGCCACAGCAGCCTTGCACACGAGGACCTCCGTCCTCATCTCGTCTAGCTTTACTTGCATGCCCTCGATCAGCCCCCTGAACGAGGCAAGCTCCTCTCGTAGCGAGCTAGCAACCTCGTTGAGAAGCCCCTGCAGCTCGTCCTTTAGCACTGCGGACCCTTGCTCCAACGTTTGCTCCAACGTCTCCACTTCGATTCCAAATCCCTAATGGAGTCTTGATGGTCACTGATCGCCAACTCCATATTCGTCAAGCGCTGCTCATCAGCTCCCTTTCTTGACTTCCTTGATGAGCGTGGCTCGGTGGCATATCCCTCGTGAACACCATCTGGTTCAGCCATTCTTTAACACACAATGTAGTGGATAAGCGGGAAACCCGCTCTGATACCACGTGTCACGAGATGATTTGTTAACACCCTTAAAGTCGCTCCTCGTGCGCCACTTAACTCTCGCACCCGTCGGAGTTAAGTCAGGCTCCCTAACTAGCAATGAAGTTAGGTATGGCTAAGTAATGAAAATGTTATGAGTAAGAAGGAAAAGTAAGCAAGAGATCAAGAGTGGAAGGTTAAAGCTTCTTTGTATTACTAAGAAAACTTGGAAGTACAAGTGAGTGTGTGCAAATCAGATTGTTTATAAATGAAGGGGGAGTCCTCTATTTATAAAGGTGCTCCTACAAGGAATGATCTAGACTAAGGCCACTCTAAAGCCTTCTACATTAATCTATATAAATCAGCCTTAGTAAGTATGTACATGAGCTTACAAGAATGCTCTAGAAGCACTAATCAACCCCTCACCCGGATTGCCTTCTAAGAGGCTATGCAAAATGGGCTTGCTGAGGTTATTTGGCCTATATTATGCTTCCAAAAGACTCTTTGGTCATAAATTATATTAGAATAACCTTAATTCCACCTTACTTGGTCCAAATGTGCTCCATATTAGTCCTCTAACCTCGACACACCAAAAACACGCATGCATGTAGCCCCGTTGTTAAGGAACTCCAAAATATGCCTTCATACCACCCAAATATTATTTGATATTCGGAATCTCCATACCCAAAAACCCCCGAATACCAAGTTCCACATCGATCGGACTTACCGAACTCCAAAAAACCCCCTGTATGATTTTTCTGCACTTTTGATGTTCCCTCCTGTCAGATGGGGAAAATCAAATAACCCTCTTTATAGGGGAAGTGCCTTGTGAAGGTACTGCGGGCTCCCCTATCGTATGCGTTGTGGGCAAGCGCACCACGGGTGGGCTACGATCAAAATAAGCATTACGTGACAATTTGCTCTCAAGAATTAAGAGTTTCATTTTAATGTACCAATAGTCATAATTTTCTCCCCCGTATATTGGAGGGGCTGTCATATAGAATGTTGTTGATGTGTTTGATGTGGAAGCCATGTGATTATGGTACTTAGGATCTTGAAAGCTCTGATACCACTCGATTATGTGTGTTTAATAGTACGGAATAAGTGGTGATATGTAGAAAGTGCGTTGTAATGTTATTGATGTGTTTCTTTGAGTTTTGAGAGTGTATATCAAAATGATTTCCATGGAGCCTACATATAGGCTACAAGGATCATTCTACACTTTCTAGAATTATCTAATAAGACTATATTAGATATAACTAGTCTATAATTTCTAGAATACTCTTAACTAGAACACTCTTAACTATTATAGAACATCCTTACATATTCTAGAACATTCTAAAATATTCTATATCGTTTTTAACTATTATAGAATTTTCTTAACTATTCTAGAAAAAGTCTCATTCTTCAACAAACCTTAGAATAAAAAATTAAGACATGCAAAGGCTATGTGAAGGTTTACGAGTGTATATCGTGGCGAGTCATTTGAGTACGAAGCATGTATGAGTTCTAGAAGTGTGTGTCGACTCGCGAGATCAAAGTGGCGATTCCCAATAGATAGCGGTGGTTCAGTTATCATCATCTTATTAGTTTTCTTTTCTTTTCGCGTTTTATTTTCTTAAGCACATTGTACGAATACTTAGTTTAACTTTTTCAACTTTATTAATGATCATATCTATTATTATTGAAGCCTCGACCTTTGCAAAACTCAAAAGAAACTCTTTGACTTCCATGTAATATATGAAAAACTAATCTCCATAACTTTGGGTCATACATTCAAGTCAACGATCTATTCACTTTGAGATTCTAAACCTTTTTATCTTTAGTTTGAGTTTAGAATAATTTTAGGTTCTATATTTATATGATTGCTATTAATTATTTGTTAGGTGGCCAACTAATGTCTCGTTTAAATATTTATTATGGAGATTAGAGCTTGAGCTGAACCCTCACTGTTCAAGCCCTCTATTTCGTAGTGGCAACTATATGATAGTTTGATGCACGTTTGTGGTTGATAATTATAAAGGGAAATTAGTCTAAATTATTGAATGTATGGCTCTTTGATGTATGTTGCAAGTCTCTATTGATAGTCATTTAGATAGCTCATGCTGTTGTAGCTGATTTAAAATTTAGACCCTTTTTGGTTAGGTTAATTAGTCAATAGTTCAGGTTATTAGTGAACGTTTGTTACTAATAACTTTTATATAAATCAATAGAATAATATGATTTATACAAATTCTGCAATAGACTAGTCATAGTATGCTATTTGGCTATTGTCAAAAAATGGAATAATATGAGTAGTCATAGCTAGCAATTTGTGATCAATATATGTCCTATTTGATGCAATATTTCAAGCTCATCGATGATTAGTTATAATTTTCAAGCATACGGATTGGCCCTTTTAGTTTTTGACTTTAGTGACACATACAAATTTTTCCTAATGGGATCAACCTGCAGGCTTATCGTGTTGTATTAGTCATATTGTTAGATTAATTTCCTGAGTCAACGTGATTAAGATCGATCCTCCATAGATCTGGGTGTATACCAAGTTTGAACTCGAAAGGGTTACTATATTAACCATCATCAATGAGCTGAACTGTTGTTAAAATTTTTTTGCATCGAGGGCTGGAAGCCTCATAGATTGTGTGTCCGACATGCTAAACACAATTCGAAAGATTAGTGTGGATAGCAACTTATCAACATCTCATGGTTTGAAACCCTTGGACATCTGCAAGTAGTTAGGGTTCACATGTATTGTAGTTTGATTATAGGTGGTCTATGTCTATCTGAGCAAGGTTCCAATACGTTAGGACTTAAACGGGTGATTTCGATGTAGAATTAGACGACTTTTAAACTCGTCATCCGAACCTTTGCTTTTCTTTGCTCATTAAGTATATATCTCTTGCAGATCTAGCTTTTTAAACCTGATATCCAATGGGTAGATGAACTTGTTTTTTTTATCTATCTAATTAAAATTTAAAATTGTTTGGTAATTGAACCGTACCAGTCTTTACT
>CAAKMY010120288.1:451-22006 GCA_901111285.1 Corrigiola litoralis | reverse complement strand
CACCCCCCCGCCCAAAAAAAAAGGAAATAGGGAGAGAAAGCACTGGTGTCTGTTTAAGAACAACATCCAATCACACACCTCTTCAAGAAACATGATGTAACAAAGCAGCTATCACAGCCATTTTACACATCCCACCTAGAATAATTTTACTCGCCCAAGCATCAACCAGAACATAGGAACTGCTCAACTCCATCACAACCACTGTATAAAACTAAAGTGTAAACCAGAACAATGAAACAATCACCTTAAGAAAGTGCAATAATCCAGAAATGTAATACTCCAGAGTACGATAATTGAGCCTAGTTATATTTATCTTACAAAAAGGTACCAAGGCACCACCCCAAGCTGTTAAGTACAAGCTTGTACACTGCTTCACATGCATTCCTTGGCTTAAAGTCAGGATTTTCTCCTTGGGTTTTTGTTTCTATTGAATCCAAGCCTAGGTCTTAGACATGAGCATTCTAGTCTAATTTCCTCTCACTCTTATTCCATTATTAGTTCCCTATGGAACAGTTTGTTACACTATCAGACTCCAATTTGAATATAATATTCCATTATATAGGAGACCAATTACTCTAACATTGTAGAATGGATCATGCCTAAAGATTTAGCTTTTGCCAATACTTATTTAACAGCAAATTTATGCACTTTTCCCAACATTTGAAGCTTGGGGAAATAGTTCTAACATACCAAGGAAGTCATGCTCATCTACAATACCAGAAGCCTCTCAACTTGGGGAAAACTAGACTATAAGGAGGAGAACTAAGAGTTCAAAAACTAACAATAAAAATTAATTAAATCTGGAGCATGATGCACTTCATCAGTATAATTAACCAAGAGTAGTAAGCCATATTAGGCAGAAGTGAGCAACCAACATGTTCATGATTTTCGCATTAATACAGAATATTAGTTTGCTCAATCAAGTAACCAATGTGAGCAACTCAACCTGAATAACAACTTTTTTAAAGAAGAAGATAAGATCATAGCCCTTAAGTTGCATCAATGAGCAATGATAAATCACAAATATAAGGCATCAGTCCTCATTTCTGGTGTTAGCCTTAAAGTTGTACTTGAAGTGTTTACACCAAATGAATGGTTTTAGATATGAATTAGGAAAGCAAGAGAACTCGAAGTTTGGACAAAGTTAATTTCCAACCACTATATAAATCTCACCAGCTAATTCCTTATGTATAGTCCATTAGTCATAGTAAATTAGTAATAGTAAGAATAACGAACATGAATGTTTAATCATATCAAAAGTTACAGTACCTTGCTCAATGACAATATCTGCTAGTGAGGGCAACAACACATATTTCTCCTTCTTCAATACACCAAAACAAGGGAACGGTACTGGTCTTGTGACCTGCACTAGAAGAATAAGACACATCAACATTGCTTCTAAACTCCACTTACGCCATTGAGTCATTGACGGGCATATAGCAATAGTTTTCTTAAACTCAGCAGACAAGTACAACTTTCCTGGAATTGTTACTCTCGCAACCAAGCCAAGCATGAAACCATGCCGAATTTCACCCAAGCAACCCCCTCCCTCCACTACCCTCGCAAACCTCAAGGTTAAAAGTCACTAGTTACATTTTTGTTACCTCAATCTACATGTATAATCTGTGTCTCATCACCTGTCTCAATTACTCCTCATTCCGCAACACCACCACCTTAAATAATCATATACCATTGCATGCAAGTTGGTCTATTAACATGTAATCCTTCACTAGCACAAGAATTTCTCTTAGCCACCATAAATCAGTAAATCATAGACGTTGATTTTTCGATATTCAATACGAGCCATTAATGTGTTTCACATTTTACAAAATAATCGACGGCTGTGATCAAATATTTAGAATCAATGGCAAGGATCATTTGTTTCAATGGCTACAACATTGTTCTAGCTAAGTGAGATCAATTGTCCCAAATCAGTGTCTCATCTCCTCCTCATTCCGCCATTTACCACCTTAAACAATCATCACAAATTCTAAGAAAAGACCATCTACTTTATCATAAAAGTAGACGAAAGACGAGCTCCCTACAAGCTTAATCAAAAAAAGCTTCGTGCAAGCCTAATTCAAATCAAAGATATATCTCTTTGTTAAGCCAACATGGCTCCGTCTACTTTTACCTTGAAAAAAAACGATCTCTCCCAATACTTTCAGAATAATCATATACCATTAGTCACAAATTAACCAACCATTTTTTTCTTTTGGCATAATCAATCAAGCATTAATTTCCCCATAATTCAACATACACACACAAAAAAAAAAAAAACAAAAAAAAACCCACCACTATGATCAAAAACATAAACAAACAAGGAAACAAAACATACTTTATAGACAATAGAATCAGGAGTAACATAAAGCCTACGAGAGCGAAAATCCTGACGAAGAATAAACCTCCTGACAGGCAAGTAAAGCAACATGAAGAAACCAATGCCCCACGCCAAGACCAACAAGAGTGAGTACAACACCCACTTCGCCGTCTCGTATTTTACGTACAACTCCTCCTCCACGTCCCCAAACAAGGCCGTGTACAGCACGACCGGGGTTTCGTCGTCGTTGATGCTGTTTGCTCTTGATGGTAGTAAGAGTTGTTTCTCTAAGCTTTCGATTTCCACGACTGCGTCTTTGTTCTCCATGTTGGCAATGATGGTGTTGGATTTTGCGAATGGTTGAGAAGAAATGAGGGGGGTTTGATCAAAAAGTGGCAGGTTGTTTGTTGGTCGTTACTGTTTGTTAGGTAAGTTAGTTAATACAGTTATAGTCGTACTAAACCACTTTTTTGGTCCGTTCGAGCTATGGACTAGAGGTGGCAAGCAATCGGGTGGTTCGGTTCGAGTACGGGTCAGGTTTTCTTTAACTCTAGTGAATTTGATTTGTATTTGGTTACTCCCTCGGTCCTATCTATTTCTTACTATTTGGTTTTGGATCAAAGATTAAGAAATTGGGCGGGAATGGTCTCAAAAGCAAGTTGTGGGCAAATATTGTGAGTGAATGATGGGCCATGTTAAGAAATGTGGTGGGGTGAGCGTTGAAAAAGACGGGTAAAAGTGTATCTTTATAGAGAAAAGTTTATCCAAAAAGGAAATGAATTAGGACACCCCAAAATGAAATATGGTAGAAAATGGGTAGGGTGGAGGGAGTATAATAGAAAAATAGGTATTCAGGTCGAGAGGGATTCAGTTTGAAACGATATAGATTTCGAATATATCAGTATTTACTTAGTCGAGTTCGAGTTACA
This sequence comes from Corrigiola litoralis, assembly GCA_901111285.1. Classification (NCBI taxonomy): domain Eukaryota; kingdom Viridiplantae; phylum Streptophyta; class Magnoliopsida; order Caryophyllales; family Caryophyllaceae; genus Corrigiola; species Corrigiola litoralis. The sequence goes on along the minus strand of CAAKMY010120288.1, from coordinate 18,757 downwards.
CATTTTTTGAGTCATATTGATTTGGGTTAAATATCGGGTTGATCGGTGCTGTTTTAAATTATGATATTGTCGGGTTTGAAAGGGTTATTTTTTCAGGTTGTTCGGCTCGATTTTTTTGGATCGGAGCGGTGTCGAGCACATTACAACGATTATGATTAGGGGATTAGAGATTTGAACATGTGACTTAACCTTACAATATTAAACTTTATAATATAGATTTGATCAACACGGATCACCTTATAATTTGGAGTGTCTATTGAATATTCACACTTACAATGGTAACTCTGATCTCCAACAATATGATCATACGAAATTGATCAAAGTCCAAAGTAATTAGTTTCTAGTGTTACTATATCTAGATTCATTTTTCCGTAGCCATCTAATAAAACTTTTAACATATAATATTTTCTTTTGTTTTTAGAATTTGACCACTTTATTCTAAGTTCTTCCCTTGAAATGATTTCGACTACATAAATGAATATATTAATCCGACCTACACTAAAAGAGGTAATCAAGATACCACCCAAGAAAGACTTGACCTAGTGGTAAGGTGAGCACTTTATGACTTCGAGTCTCAAATTCAAACCTCATTTGCGACTTTTGAGAGAAGGTTTCCAATATCCCCTTCTCCATCCAAGACAACACTTTACATCGACCGAAAAGTCCGACACGATAAGGGTCCTCCATAATCCCGAGTCCTTACTCTTACATACCTAAAAATAATAAATAAATAATAAAAATCACCCCTAGAAAAAGCTAAAGTATAAAACAACACAAACCATAAACCCTGAACCTCAACTCCTCTCTCAAAATCCAGCAGACAAGTAAACAGAAGTGAAGTAACAAGTGCACAAAAAATGAGCACTGAAAATAAACACAAGCAACTGAATGATGACAATATATTCGCATCATGCACTTTTTCTAGCCTTGGTCTTCAACCCTCCTTATGTGACCAACTCAAAGGTTCATATTATTTACATTGTTTCATTGGTTTTTATCTTTATAAGTTAACATATGCATAATTTTAATTATGTTTTTAATGGCAGAGAGGTTGGGATTTGAAACTCCTACACAAGTTCAAGCTGAAGCAATACCTGTAATTTTATCCGGACGTCATTTGTATCCTTTTTTATGCAATACCCATTTTGCAGAAATGATAAAGATTGAGACTTTATGAATTTTTATGTAATACCATTTTGCAGAATTGAATAAGATTGAGAATTTATGAATAGTTTGGTACTTTATGAAATTTTATGGAATATACCCATTTTGCAGAATTGAAAAAAGATTGAGGCTTTATGAAAAGATTAGGACTATGAAATTTTATGTAATACCTGTTTTACAGGAATGAAAAAGATTAAGACTTTATGAATTTTTATGTGATTTTATGAGGTGGGTTGTGTTCATTTTGTGGTTTTCCTTAATGGGTATTGTAGACTTGTTAATGCACAAACTGGGAGTGGCAAGACTATTGTGTATCTGGCTCCAATTATTCATCATTTGGTGCAGTATGATACTAGAATTCAGAGGGCTGATGGCACTTTTGGTATGTTATATACTATTTTTTTTTTTTTTATTTGGTTTGAATTGTGTGCTTTTGTGGTAAAAGTGTTACCTTTATGTATGTAGTTATTGTTTTATGATTGTTATGTGTATGTGAAGTTCATTATGTTGTAGTTAAATGATGAATAAGTTTTATTCTAAGGCTTCAGGGCTCTATGATTGGAAATAGTTGTTTCATGCACTACATGTATAAATGGTTCACAAATTCTTGGGAAAGACTGTCTACTTTTACGACAAGCTGTTTGTAAGCTAAGTCATCCCAAGCTCCCTTCAAGCCCAATCCAAATCAGAGATAAAACTAGTCGGTCTCTCCCAAGACTAGCTGTGAATGGTTATAGTTAATGTAATTGAAAGGGGCCACTCGACAATGGAGCCTAATGGTTTTGTAGAATGAGGGCCCATTGATATGAAAGAGAAGGATTTTGTGTAGAAAACATAGGGTTTGGATCAAGGAGAATAGAGAAAGCTATGTAGTTTAGGAATGATTGATGTGCTACTTCTTGCCTCGATAGTCGGCAATCAACTTTCGTAAGCTCTTAATACACATACAAACATGTGGACAAATTTTCACCGCTTTAGTTGGTATAAATAATTAAGAGTTTTGTTACACAACTTTGCACAGCTCAGTCCAATTAAGGAACACCTCTTGGAACAGAGTTCCATATTGCATAATGGTATATCTTGGTATTCATACCAAATAACTGTTTATATGTTTGGCTCTTAGGCGTTGTTCTTTTCAGCTAAAAGTTGTGGAATTGAAATAAACTGAATTGAAAGGAGCTGTAAGGAAGTCCTAAAAGTGAAAGTAATTGAAAGGATCTTAAAGGAACCAAGCTGCTGAACGGAGCTGAAATTAGCTGAATTTTATGTGAAGAGAAAAGGCCTTATATTATGAAGTGTCGATAGTAAAGAATAAGTGATCTTCGATCCGAAAACTGATTCATTTGCCTTCTTTTTTCCGAAGAGTTCGTTTTTGGTCAGAGTTCGTTTTTGGTCACACTGATGGTCTGCTTGAATCTATTGGCTCTTGTGGGTCTGGTAGAATGAAAATTCATGTTGATTGGTAGTAGTAGTATTTATTAAGAGAGTGGAGATAGTTTTTGTGTGTTTCTCTTTGACTCTTCCTCTATCATTGGATTTATTTCTCCGCCTAACCAATGGCCTAGCTTTTACATAATGGTTAGTTTTAGCTAATCGGTGAGGTATATGTGACCTGTGGCTTGGTGTTTTCTGGTAGCGGTAATGGTTTTCCTTTTTTCTACCTGATGATATGATGCTTTAGTTGGTTAGCATGTTGTTCAGATCCACTTGTCATTACTCTTAATGACTGCTGATAGTGGGGCAACAGCGTTGGTTCTTGTGCCAACGCGTGAGTTATGCATGCAGGTTTATGATATTCTGCAGAAGCTGCTGCACCGGTTTCATTGGATTGTACCAGGATATCTTATGGGTGGTGAAAACAGGTCAAAGGAGAAGGCAAGGTTACGAAAAGGTCAGAATTAGGCATCTTCTATGATGTGATGATCGTATACTGCTTATTTTAATCTACAAAGTCCCTTTGCTTCTTTAAATGTGTAAGTCTTGCAGAACTTCTGTCGTATCTATTCGTTAGCTGAAAAATGTGCATGATGCTTGAAAGAATAATGAGCTGACAAATATGGATGTGCAAGAGTCCTGATAAACTCGCCCATAATTTGGATGAAACTTTTAGATGCTTGATAGTGAGAAGGTAATAGAGTTGATATGACCAATGAAAGGGACGCTGTAGGATGAAAGGAAACTAAGAAAGAAAAGGTGGTGGCAAATCTTTCATGGAGTATTAGGGAGGAATGGAGGAATGGAGGATATCATGACATAACTAGAGAAGAGATTAGTTTTCGGGGGGTATGGTTGAAGGAGAGGGCTGGACTTGGAGAAAGTATAAGAAAGTAAAGCTTAGTTTTGTTGGAAGGCGACCGGTGGGGTTTGGATAAGAAGGCTTAAGGATATTAAGTTTGACTAGTTCAAGTGTCGGGCACTTGGGATACTCGTACAAAAGTAGCTCCTGAGGTTTTGAAACTTGACCAAATGAGTGGTATTCAAGGAACTTATCTTAGTACATGTCTCACTTTTGCAGAACGTAAGTTTTATTTTGATGTTGTTGCGTGCATAATAAGTAGCTAAATTAAAAGGTATCGTCCATAAGAACAGAATTATTTGATACAGATTCCCAAAAATTAGGATTTATAACTTGCAGGCTGTAAGTAGAAAACTAAGTGTCAGAGGTGTCAGCGAAGCGTAATAGAGGATTAGGGGTAGGTCTTGCATTGATAGGTAGGAGAATACTTTCATGGGGGGGCTTGGTAAAAGCAGAGGGGCTGGAGAAAGATGAGGGAAGGAGGGATTAGTTTGGTTGAGAAGGGGAACAACGAGCGGTCGGGTTTAGAAGGCTGAAGATTTTAATAATTAACTTGAACATCACCCGCTCTTCGTGGCCTTCTGGGATTGAAAATTATATGTGAATCCGGGTTAAAGGTTGAAGGATAGGTGGAGGAGGAATGAGAAGTAGAGGTATTTTAGTTAGTTAAGAAGTGGTCTCAAATATAAAATATTAAATTGTCGAAATCTGACCTGGCGGGGATCAATGTGGAACAACACCTTCTAAATGAGATGGTAACTTATCTCGATCTTCCTCTTGGTGGAAATCTGCTTTTCTTGGCTTTTTGGGACCCAATGGTATCTATAGTGGCTAAGCGTTTTGGTGGTACCAAGCTAAGCTATCGAGGAGGGTGAAAAGAGCCTTAATAGCCTTTTAAATGAGACGACACAGATTTTCGAGATTAGAGAATAATCTTGAGAACATGGTACAAGCCAGGTTTATGTGGTTAGTGATGCGTATGAGAGTAGTTAACTAAATAAGAAAGCAAACCATAAACACGAGGATTTACGTGGTTCAACATCAAACTTGTGGTCTACGTCCACACTAGCTCTAGTGCTCTACTTCCATAGAATCCACTAACTTATTAGAGTGCAAATGAGAAGTTGTTCAACACCTAAGAAGAAGATGATCACTGAACGAACCTGCACCTTTTTGGAGATTTAAGACTCAACACAACACTTTTTTGTGTTTCATCCTAACCACTCTTCTAAGAAAATGTGAAAAATGCAAGAGTAACTTCCTCGGTAGACTTATTGTAAGCAAAGTTGAAGTTTAAAGATCAAATGACACTTAATGCTCAAGAATAAAACAAAGCTTTTGTAATATTAGTGTAAAGCTCAATAAGGCTGCAAAAAGTGTACGTTTCATGTACAATGAATGCTTGTTTTATAACATTAGTAGGATCTTTCTCTAGGTCAAAACATGGAACAATGGCACATAATAGACACTAAATTCACGTCAAAACCAAATTTTCTAGGTGCTTTTTCTGCTGCATAATCTGTATCGTTTCAAATTCAAGTTTTCCAGATAGCTTTCGTAATTTCAAATTTCAAGCCACAACTAGCACTAGCAATTTCTATGCTTCTTCCATAATCATAACAATAAGCTTTGCAAGTCTAGACACATTAGGCAATTTCGATTTGATGGTTTTGAAGTTTACCTGCTAGATATCCAATAAATTTGATGTGAATGCGTGAAAGGCGAACATTACCATATGATCAACTTGCAGCAAACATCAGTTTTCTTTTTTAACCATGTATGTGTGTTTGCATTTAATATCAATTTTGATTTTGCATATCTCAAAATTTGTCGAAATTTGCCAAATTTAATGTAAAATTTACGAAAGTTCTCCTTCTATCCTTTGGAGCTCGAGAAGTTTCCTTATAGGTTAATGACTAAGACAATGATTCTCTTCTTTCATCAGGGTCTTTCTTCGTTGATCTTTATCATGATAAATATCACCATCTTTGAAGTGCAATAATACTTCTAATAGCCATCAAGAACTTGTTATCTTATGTCCTCTTCCAGGAGAATAGATTTTAGGAGTTAGCCATTTATAGATGTGAAATAGTGCGTATTCATAGCCTCATAGGTGAATGCTCTATTTAGTGTGAAATTCTGTGAATTAATCATCAATCACGGCAATAGTAAGCAGGATCCAAATAACCCATTTGGATCAAACAATAATGCACAGTATGGATCTCGCACTAGGTGAGGTCTGGGGAGGTCAAAGATGTATGCTATCTTACTCCTAACCAATAAAAGTTGGCTAATGGATAGGTTAGTTTGCGGAAAGACCTGCAAAAACATTTCTCAGTATAAGAACTAGGGCAGAGCACGGATCGGATATCCGATCAGAAATCCCCTATATCTAATATTTGTATCCGATATTCGATATCTGAGAAAAGGGAGAACTGATATTTGAATCCGATCCGAAGATTTCGGATATCTGATATCCGATATTTGCAAATAGTCGGATCGGATATGGCGGATATCCGATATTTCAAAACAAAAAGTGAAAAAAAAAAAAATCTAAAACAACAAACACCCAGAAGAAGAACTTCGGGGCAGAAATTTACCAAGGTGAAGCATGACAATTTAAAAGAAAATAAACATTCATGACAAAAAAAAAAAGAAAATAACCCCAAAGATGTTTAACAACTTGACCAAAAAACCATATAAATTTCATATAATTGACAAACGAAAATTTACAAAATCCTCCATGCTATTACAAGTAACACTAACTTGCAGCTTTCAATCTACCTCAACCTTTCTCAAACATTCATCCAATCCAACAAATGAACATTAATTATAATTTACAGCTTCACCACAACAAACCCCCCCAAAAAATGGTAATATGTATATTCACTCTTTACACTAATTTACAGATTATTAGGCGGGGGAGTAGATAACATCGATAAACGGAGATCCTTGTCCGCATCGGCGGTCCGTGAGCTTCGTTCAAGGTGAGAGCGACGAGGAGTGAAAGCGAGCGACGGAGAGAGAGGGATAGCTGTTGTCGGAGAGAGAAAACATGTTTGGGAGCGTCGACGAGCTTGGGCGGGTTGACTGGTGACTGGGTGAGGTTGAGAGTTGTGTTTGTGGGAGTCTGAAAGTGAGAGTCTGACAAAGAGAAAGTTAATTTGGGAAAGTGAGAGTTTGGGAGGCAGGAAGTGTTAGGGAAATTAGGGTTATTTTGTTTTTAAGGATGGTTAGGTTGAAGGTTTGTTGGGCCAAACGGTCAAAGCCTTGTCAAATTTTGGCCTTTTTCAAAATTTTCGGATATTATACCAAATAATTAACCGGATATCCGATATCCGAATCCGATATCCGAATATTTATCGGATATTGGATATCCGATTTCTGAAAAATCAATATTTGAATCCGTATCCGATATCCGATCCGAAATTGATTTTCGGATCGGATATCCTAAAAATCGGATCAAATAGCGAATCGAATTTTCGGATATTCGGATTCTTTTGCTCTGCCCTAAGAAGAACCCGTTTGGATCAAAATGTAAAAAACCTATTTAACCAAAAGCCTAAGGAGATGGGTGAGGCTCAAATAGTGATTATATCCTAAATTGCCCTGTCACGTGGATGCCTTTTGGGCTTGAAGCGTGGATGATGCACAAGCCTTCCTCACGTTAAATATTCCACTTTTTGGGAGAAGGGGCTCCAATGATTGGAACTCAAGACCTTCTGGTCCTATCTGCTTTCGTACCATGTGAAAGAATCAATTCAACCAGAAGCACAAGGTGATGGTTGAGGCCCAATCAGAGTTTGAATCCTAGTACAAACAAAAGCACCTCTAGAAGAGCCCACTGGAATTATATGAAATGATAGGATTTAATGGTACCGCCAGGATAAAACTTAGTCCACTGATCGCTTCTTTTCTTTTACGTTTTAAAAAAAAGTTGAACAGATATACAGATCTCATCTCAAATGCTTGTAGATGAGTACGACTAACATAGGTTAACTTTGCAATTTTATGTCACGAAAACTACAGCCTATATCTTTCCATTTTTTTTGTCATATATTCATTTTTCCACTGTTGGCGGCATTATGTTCCTGAAGTTTCTTTGACTTGTTAGCTTTAAGGTTGAAATGGTTGCTTACTGAAGCACACACTATAATTTTATTGAGTGCTGCTTATACTTCCAAGCTTGTGTCACATGCTTTTGCTCCATATGGTAGACCTTTCATGGTGTGCTTAATGCAATGTTAGGTCAATGTAGTGCCATCAATAGATGATGGATGCTAAATGATCTTTCAACTTACTAGCTATATTTGAAGATTCTGCTATTGGATTTTAGCATTAGTCTGCATTACGGAGCCTTTTTGGTGCTGTTAGGTTAGATTGTGGTGATGAAGTTGCCAAATGAATGACCGCAATGTGTGACTCTTCCAGTCTACATGATATAGGTATCCGCCTTTTGGATTTTGTTTCTGGAAATGCTTGGTGACTGACCAATTCTTGTGCTGTGAGTAAGTGATAATTGGAACACTTTACTAAAGCACTGGCGACTTTGCTTTTTAAATTCTTATTTTGTTTATGGCCTTCTCTATTACCTATCTATACTTGATCTTCAAAAATTGTTACCTGGCTTTTGGTTGTTCCAGGTATATCTGTACTCATTGCAACTCCTGGCCGCCTTTTGGATCACTTAAAGCATACGTCATCGTTCTTGTATACAAATTTGCGATGGTTAATTTTTGATGAAGCAGATAGGTAACTTCCTTTTTGAAAATGGATAATACGTTATGCTTGTCGATTTTTTCTTTTCTTTTTATATATGTCTAACTACACTAATGTATATATATACAGGATTCTAGAATTGGGATTTGGGAAAGAAATTCAGGAGATACTAGATGTTCTTGGCTCAAGACAAAACAGGTCTGGTGGTCAAGAAAGTGGGAATTTTGAGTTTCAAAGGCAGAATCTACTTTTATCAGCTACCTTAAATGAAAAGGTCAATCATCTTGCTAAAATTAGTTTAGACAATCCTGTTATGATTGGTGTCTCTGAAAGGAAGCTTCAGCTGAGTTTGTCTACCGAGCATTTAGAATCAGAGGAGGAAGCAGAACCTTCTGGAAGAGTGGCAGAATCTTCGACTGGAGATTATAATCTGCCATCTCAACTAGTTCAGAGATATGTTAAAGGTACTTGTGAATAGAAGGTTGATTTTTGTGCTTAGTGGTCTTTGTATGGCATACTTTGACATCTTTCTCCCCTTTCAGTGCCTTGTGGTTCACGGCTTGCAGTGCTGCTTTCAGTTCTTAAGGATCTTTTTGAGAGAGATGACACTCAGAAGGTGGGTTTTCCTCTATCTATTTAATTTATCCCTCTTATATTCATCAACTATCTTTGTGTTGAATTTATATTTCTGCTAGATGTGAGCTATCCTACTCTTGTGGGAAAATGAGATGGCGCGGACCAGTGTTACTCACTTTGGGTACCATCCTCCCACATAAATTTCCGGAACCCCTCTATCTGTAGGGATCACCAACCCCTGTGAGAGGGTGGTGCCGAAATCTGTGCCGCCCTATCATCATCCAATGTTGTGATTGTTTGTAATAGATTATGTTTTTTTTTATGTTTGTTGTCATGAAAAGGCACCCATTTAAAAATTTGCTTCTTTGATGGATCCACATCTCAAGGTCAGTAGTAGAATTGTTCATCTATTGAGGAACTCTCACTAAGTCAAGGGGAAGCAATAGTATCTGCTGGTGGCTAGTGATTGTTGAGATATCAATACTTTTGAGAGAACCTATTGATGCATCCTCATTTGCTATTAATTATGTAGATGTGGATTTCTGCTTCAGCGTTATCTTTGTAAGTTTCTGTATTCTATACATGTGTACTAGCTTTTAGCTAATAATACATTTCATCCAACAACTTTACAGGTTGTGCTCTTCTTTTCAACATGTGATGCTGTGGACTTCCACTATGCACTTCTGAAGGAGTTTAAGTTGTCATCTAAGGCAGGGACTGAAACAGAACTGAAAAAACTCTTCTTGAGCTGCAACATCTTTCGGTTGCACGGGAGCATGGAGCACGAGGAGCGAAGAACCACATTTCATACCTTTAAAACAGAAAAATGTGCTCTTCTTCTGTCTACTGATGTTTCTGCAAGAGGCTTGGACTTCCCTAAAGTTAGATGCATCATACAATACGATTCTCCTGGAGAGGCCACTGAATATGTTCATAGGTGTGCTTTTTTTGTTTTATGCCATATTGTCAACCTTAAATTGGATCATATTAAAGCTCGTCGGGATGTGATGGCATATAACAGTCACTAAATTTCTTTGCTTAGAATCATTATGTGCCTTGTTCTGTAGGGCTAAGGTAGTTCAAACTTAGTCTGCTGTTCTAATTCTAGCTATTACAGTTTTGTGGCATACTCAACATAAATGTTTCTATCTCTTTCCTGCTGTGTTTCTTTACAGTGTGTTGGTTCTGTATGCTTAGCTCAGGAAATAATGTTGACACTGGACAGTAATGTGGCTTCTTTGTGATTTTGGCTTCATCTTGTGTGGTAACTGAAGCTGGGTGCTGTTATAGTATTGTTATAGTAAAAAGCTGAGTGCTTCTATTTATTTGTTATGCAGGGTTGGAAGAACAGCTCGCTTGGGTCAAAAGGGAGATTCGTTGTTATTTTTACAACCAATTGAAACAGACTATTTGCAAGATCTGGCAAAACACCGTGTGTCTTTGACAGAATATCCGCTACAAAAAGTATTGGATAGCTTTCCATTATACGGGCAGAAGCACCTTGCGAAGAAATTTGTTTCAGTTGAGATGCATCCCTGGGTAGTGGGTTTGCAGAAGGCTCTTGAGGCATTCATTTGTAATGAGGTATGCTGTTCACAATAGCTTATCTTATTTCTGGCTTGTCTTTAATTCTTTCTTCGTTTGTGTGAGAATCTTGTAGAATGTCTATATGATTTTTACTTATTTCTTAAGAGGTTTGAGTACAAGTCCTAGTGACTGACTTACTGGTATACGCAATCCTTGTAGGCAAATTAGTTACTACCTCCAATTCTTTTTTTGAATTACTGTTTTAGAGTTCTTCATATATATAGGCTAAAGATACTCTAATTGAAGTTGAATGGTGAATAAGCTACAAAGCTAAGTCAAACTAGTTTTATGAAGATATATTTATCTTAACGAACAAGTGTTACAACAGAAATGGAAGCAACAATTTATTGCTTGGGCTTATTATAAGGTATCTTTAAAATTCTTAAATTGGAGATGTTTGGCCTAGTTTCTGATTTTTGGATTAAAAAAAAACTTCTAAAAAACTAGGCCAACCACATTTTCAATATCTTCATCACTGAAGATTTTCCTAATTTATATACTCCTCCGTTATTAGTTTATCAAGTTCTACACTGTTCGTTTAGGACGAAGAAAACATAGACTGTGACCAAGAATGGCAGCACTAATTACTAACAATTGGTACAACTCACAAAAACGAACAGTGATGAGTTTCCTGTGAAACTTCATATGGTATGTGCTACTTCTAGGGTAATGCATTTTCAATATCTCGAGATGGCAATATGTGATGAGTGAAGAACTATCACTTGCTACTGAAGATGCATAATTATGCACATTCACACGGACATTCCATGTAAACACACATACCATAATCATTCATAATTATGGTCTTATACAACAAAAGACCTTTATATTCTAATAGATTGATATGTTCTAAGACGTACAGTACAAAATAGTAGAGAAGCTAACTTTAAAGTCGGAAGTAAAGAAGCTAACTTAAAATCCGGAAGTAAAGATGGGTTTTAATGACTTCCACCTCAAAGTAACAAGTCAAGCATGTTGTTGGCGCAAACTCTTTTATTGAGGGCATAGGACTATGCTATGTTAAGAGTATATACATAGTATCTTACGGTTCCTCAATTCGATTGTATGATCTTAATCTGTTCTAAGGGATCCCTCCAGTAATTCAAAGTACTCAATTTTGACAGCATTGTCTCAGAAACAAGGTTGTTTTTTTATCGGTATTTGATGCCTCAAGAACCTTGGAAATTTCGAGTATTACTTTCTTTTCCCGATAATTTTCAATGACCGTGAGCTACCAGTTGGTTTTACTTACTCAGACATATCGGGCTTACAGATTCAATACTCTTTCAGTTATGAACTAATCAAACTTTGGGAAGAGGCTTTCATGGCTCTCTAGTTTAAAATCAAAAATTTTCGTGGTGATGCTGATTTGTTTCACCTATGAATGTATCTTTCATTTTATAAAAATAATAGTAAATTTCATGCGTTTCAGCTGTAAAGCTTCTTCGAATCCCAATACCCCACCTTCCACTCAATAGAGAAGCTAGAGAAGTGTTTTCATTTGAATTTCAGCAGTGATCATTATCAGATTCTCAACATTTTAATTGCCTATTTTTGTCCTTTGGTACTGATTTGTGCTGCACTCTATGTCAGGCGAAGTTGAAGAAGATGGCGAATGCTGCATTTGTATCTTGGGTTAGAGCATACACAGCCCATCGAGGAGACCTAAAAAGAATCTTCATGGTGAAGAAACTCCACCTGGGTCATGTGGCTAAAAGCTTTGGTCTGAAAGAGCAACCCTCATTGGTGGTTAAGTCAGTTCACAAGCAGATAAAGAAGAGGAAGAAGATTGAGCAGAAGAGGACAGGACAGTCGAAGAAGAGAAAGGTCACTGTAAGGACTTAAATGTGAGCTTGTCAGGTAGCTAATCTCCTCCATCTTTCGGTTGACAATTCTGCATATAATGCAATGGGTGCTGCTGCAAGAAGACAATTATAAGCATGTGGTATGTTTGGTGTGTTGGTCAAAATCAACTGGTGAGAGGTCCTTTTTCTTAAACGTCTCTTTCCTCCTATTAAAGGTTGCTGGTTGGCCTTGAAAATGATTGAGCCAAGCTCCAAAACGACCTTGAGCCATATAGCTCTTCGGCATCTTCCTCGAGTTTTGTCAATTCACGGTCTTGGTTCATCCACACTTATACGCCAGCGAGCCACGTATGGGATCTTAGTGGCTCTCAGGGTCCGATTCCTTGTTCATCACGGTGACATTGATATTTCTTATATAGTTGATGTAGATTACAGCACTTGTCATATGATTGTAATATTTCTATAAGTGTTACTTTGCCCAGGTGCTGGGTTGGTTTTCAAAGGTGAAAGAGACTATACATAGTCAGAGGAAATATTTTAACGTCAAATATTTTCCTTCTTTTGTTACGTTTAATCTGCTGAACCCTACACATATTCTCGATCTTTCATTGTCTTTCATTATTGGGAACAAAATCTGTGTGCATGGGTCCACAGCAAAATGGATTAGGCCTAGGGGAGAGAAAAATGTGGTCACTGAAGCATCTGGTGTCGTCCTATATCTTCGTTAATCTATTTCTTTGGAATGTTTCTGCCACTTATGTTTTACCTCCTGTATTTGTGCTCTTTTCATCACTCGATTATTATGTGCAACTGTACAAGTTTCCTATAAAAACCACTGTTGGTTTCATTGGGAATGTCACTAAGACCTGAAAGACAGAAATTTACTGTATAGAATCGCAACATAACTGAAAGTCTCTGAATCCCCCCACCCCCACCACATTGTATATGCAAGTAGGATCCTTTGACAAAGGAAGGCAGAGCCAAACCCATGAGTGGACATTTATAAAAATTATAATACCTCAATTTACCGCTAAGGCTTCATTGATAAAATCTTTGGAATTGAGTTTATTGTATTTTCTTTGGATATCCTTCACTATATTCCAATTATTTCTCAACATATGTTTCTGAACTATGTTTATAGTACCTATATGGTGTAATATAAGCCGAGGATTTTAGCCAAACATTGATAAAGAGCTCAAACTAGTGTTATGGTCAAGGATGTTTACCATACATTAATCTGAAACCTTATGATATTTACTTGTATGTTAAATTAGACGGTTTTATAGTGATTCTTTTTTTATTTTATATAAAAAAGTGATTATCTTAATAAAATTTGTGATTATGTCCATCAATGTAAAAGCTATATCGTCTTTTTTAATAATTTTTGTACGTTAAATATCATGTGTATTATGTTTAGGATTTTTTGGGGTTGTTATTTTGTGTAAAAGACCATGACACCTACACTGCTCCAAACTATCAATCTTTATCGGCATTGTGGATGTTTTAAGAAGTGTTATAGTCATTTTGATATTTTAATTAATAGTTTCATGAATATGATAATGACTTGTAAGTCATTTTGATATTTAAAAATTAAGGGGGAAGGTTGATTTGTAAGCCATCACCTAAATTTCAAAACGAGATTAAACGCTTGAAATAAATTGGATATACTTACAGTTGTTGAAGTGTAAATTAAGGGTACTAACTTTTAGTCATATCAGAATTTGGTTCGGCTTATTTACATATAAAGACTACGTCTTTTTCATATGACTTTAGTAACTTACAATAAAATAATTATAATACTTGCAAATAGTTTCTCAGTTTCTTAGTATGCAAAGTTATGGAGTTTTCATATATACTATATGGACTCCTACTTAAAATTATAACTCCCACAATCTTATATAGTATAACCAACTGTTTTTTCCGCATTACTCACAGTCGATCCCCTCTGTGTCTCGTATGATTCAAAGTGATGTACGATGCATATGTTGGGAAATGAGCTTTAGAACAATATTGTTTTCTAAGATGTGTGATTTTTTGAAGTGATAAAGCTACAATTTCTAGCATGCAGTGTCGATTCAAATAGGCCATTTGCTTCGGTATGAATGTATGATACACTTTATAATTCCATAAATCAACCACTATATTGAAACAAATTCACAATATGAAAACAAAATTTTATTACCGTTAGATGCACTTAATAAAAAAATCAAAACTGTCATATTGTCATTGAATGATGTCTACAAACCTTTTTCTTATATTTTTTTCACCATTATAGCTTTCCTTACATTGTTTTTTTTTTTTTTTTTTTTTTTCCGCAAAGGCTAATCGAACCTTACATTATTTTTACACAAGTGGATATCTTTGGAGTTCGAATCTATAATAAGCCACAAAGATCAGTATAATTGATGTCATATACAAGGAGAGTTTTTAACCTGAGATTTAATTATGCACCTAGTATCGCTATCTTGACCAGACCAACTCTTCCTTATACATAATAGATGTCTGCATATTTATATAAGGATGAAAAAAAAAAGGATGAAAAAATTAGTACCAAAAAAGTAAAAAAAGGAATGAAAAAATGAAGGGACATAATAAGTGAATGATTGTTGTGCGAATCGGAGGCTCTGCGCAATTTTCTTGTTTATCATATTACTCTCTTTTTTTTTTTTAGTGATGCATCATGCTTGTAAGGCTTATAGAGCTAAAATCAACGACGTAAAATTATCGACACAACTACTAGCACTACTTTGATATTTGCTATCGACTCAACTAGCACTTGTTTGAATATACTATTAACACGGTACGCTGAATCTCAAGTTACTCTTAAGAATTTCTTTAAGATTTCATTAAAAAAAAAATCTTTAAGATTCGTAAGAGTTACTGCTATAAATAAGACGCAGATTCAAGTTGTCAACACATTCTTTCAACAACTTCACCAACTAAAATATTTATTAACATGTATACATGGAAATTATTCTCTTTGGAACATATTTATAACTCTACACTTTTGAACATTCATATACTTGAATACCGAAGTACCTAGAATATTAGGGTTAGCTAGGTTATTGGATTGTAGTCCAACTCTTTGTACTATATATTTTACACTTCATCATGTATAATAATCCAGGTCGATTGTTCAGTACACATTTTATATGGCATAAGAAATCAAGTAATCATAGCTTTAACTCACTATATGTTGTTTACCCAAAAAAAAAAAAACACTACGATATGCAAATATAACTTGACACAATGGTTGCTAGCTCTCTTTACGAGGATGCTCAAGGGTATTTTTCTTCACAAAAGCTCATCATTTCCCTTTTTCACTTATAAATGGGACACCTAAGAAAAATGTAGCATGGATTATTCATTGCCATGTCCTTGTAAACAAAATTGCAAGAATATTTAGGCTCTTTTCTTCAATTGTAGTTTTATGGCAATATTATAGTTATAGTAAATTTTGAAAAATTTTCATACATTTTGAAAATGTCCTTTGGAAAAATTAAAATGAACTAAGGCATGTTCAAACATTTTATCGTTAGTTCAAATTGTCAATTCAGCAAACTTGTCCTCTATATATTTCGAATTGTCAATTCCCAACAGATCTAACATCAATAAGATTTCAACTTTTTCCAGAATGCAAACTTTTTGATTCGTCTTATCACTAAATCAATCAAATCGCTCGTTTTCATTGAAGTATTATTGAATGCATATTTTTTTCTAGACCTTTATGGCTATGGCTCTTAATGGAATAGTATCCAACAGTACATTCACAGAGTACACGAATATGACTTAACACAAGTAGTTGCTATCTAGAAAATAAGAAAACTGTAAGTAATTAAGTAATCAACGATTAGAAGACTCGAGGCATGTTTTGGTTCGCTTCTTTTATAAGAAGCTGTAAAATGATTTATCAGACCAGTCCAACATTTTGGGGCATAATGTGAGGGTCTAACAGCGGGCCCAAGGCCCGGCACAATAGAATGACTCGACGACAACATACATTCATACACATTGATGGTGGATATTGTCTACTAAGCTAGAAAGCACGTCGGCACTTTTTGCAATTATTTTGAGGATAAAAGACAAAAATTTCTATACTTCGTCTTTCCCCCCCCCCCCCCCTAAAACATGAACTTTTAAACTGTTCTCACACAAATATTTTAATTCCATCTATCATATAAGTACTAGTAAGACTTGAAATTGTGTAATAAATTTTGTTTGCTCAAACTAAATTGTACACATATATCTTCTATAAAAAAACACACACTTTATAAGAACAATAATTATTGTAAATACATTTATATCAATAAGCATTGTTTATTGTGGATAAAGTATATTGAAAAACTACAAGTTCAATATCAGTATTTTAAAACTGGCCCTCTCACGCAAAAATTCAAGTTCCACTCTTCATAGAAGTATTAGTAAGACTTGAAACTGTACAATAAATTATATTTGCTCAAACTAATTTTTTTGCATAAATCTTCTATAAGTAACACTCACTTTTTTAAAGGAAAATAATTGTTGTAAATAAATTTATATTGATAAACATTGTTTATTGTGGATAAAATATATATTAAAAAACTAAAGTCAATATCCATATTCAAACGACAAAAAGGAGCATAATGTGGCATCAAAGTAAAATATGTAAAAGTTGTGTCTCTTTGGGCTTGAACACATGAAATGACCTGGTGTAACAACATTGCAAGTATAACCACTGAGCTATAAGACTGACAATGATGTTTTTGCATATTAGAAATCAATAACTCATAAATCACCCTATGCACATGCATAGGCAAGGTAATACTTGGATCCGCCACTTGATACGGTCGAACATATATCATATACATCTTTGACACCAAATACAACTACCATTTTGTATTCTTTTCGTTTTGTTTTGTATGTTACTCCTTGACTCGGCGCTTCCCCGATCCCCATAGCATTCTTGGTGTTCTTGATCATCTCTACGCTCTATGATTTCTCCTACTCCCGCAATCAAGTCACAATAGCTTAATACTGTGAATTATCCTAATATCATAAGACACAAAAGCTTACAAATCAAGTCACAATATATAATTTTCATATACCAGCCTAATTTAGTATATGTTTATCCTAATTAACAGTATTAAGCTATTATAACTTGATTTTTAGGCTAATTCAGTATATGTACCAGCCTAATCAAGTATACGTTATAGCCTAATTCGGAATAGTAAGCTATTGTGTCTTATCATATTACGCTACTCTGACTTTATTTTTAGACTTGTGTGTCTTATGATAATAGTCCCCATCAACAAGCAGCACGAAGAAGGATCAAGTTAATTATGGGGTGGTTTTTTCTGGGAGAAGATTTAAAGAAATAAAATGTGGGTTAAAGATAAACAAAAAGGGGACAAATTTTAATTACTTATTAATTAGAAATCGACAATAATATCCTATGTTATACATACAATGCGTTTTATAGTTATCGAATTGGGGTTTAACCTTGTCATATCGCTTTCTTCGGAGTTGTCATTATTGCCAGTATGTGAAATTAAGACATGAAAATGGTTTTACTTCATTTGGCTTATAAGTATGTTAAGTTCAAATTATTAGTAATTTAATGAAAAGTACTTCATATTCCTTTTTAAAGACAATATTAGATGTATATTATATTGTCTTTGCAAGTATCCAAAATCTACTAATTTTATAACCGTACCCCAAAATTTGTATCTATCAATATCTATACTTGTATCAAAGAAAAATCTATACTTATCAGCGAATTTGTGCACAGATTTCAGACAAAAAAAAATCTATAAACATTACTCATTTTAAAGTTTCCCACGGAGAATTACTTATAGAAAAAAATATGGAGCCAGGAGAAGGCTCTTCTGTCTGATCGGTATTCCACGGAATCGTTGTTTAACAAACGGCATCAGATCAGAGGCCTTCTATTCAATCCTCGGGGGACTCCTTTATCGGAGTCGACATACAGAGGCTATCTTGACGATATGCAAAACTATGGTACACACTGTAGCGTTGCATATCGTCGTATGGGCAAGGGTGACGAGTGGTCAAGACTCGGAATGGATTGTTCTAACAAATAAGGGCCATTAACTATTTTAGAATAAGTTTGCCGGTCAGGAAAGCCCAGGAGACCGGGAAGAAGGCTAGCTCGGCAAGCGC
>CAAKMY010120277.1:0-14126 GCA_901111285.1 Corrigiola litoralis | reverse complement strand
ATCACTATTGGGCTTAAAGTGATCACTTGTTGTTATCATGATGATAAAGGGATCATTTTAAGCCATACACCCATATGAAAACCCCTTTTATGCCTGTCTAATTTTGACATTAAATTAGACGGTCTCATTAGAGACTAGCTGATTTAGCAAAGATTATATACCAAATCAAGGATCAACAAAAAAATACCGAAGATTATTTACCAAAATCAGGGTTTAACAAACAATTATCAAAGAGCATACACCAAAATCAGAGAATAACAAACAGTTATCAATGATAATACACCAAAATCAGTGATTAACAATGAAATTATCAAAGTAAAAACATCACAATGAGAGACGAACACGGTTTTTGAAGATCATGTGACAGAACCCTCATTGTTGAGCTGACCCGTAATCGATTCAATCAAAACGGGACCTAACGCAACCCGACTCGATACAATATCGAACAAAAAATTGATTGAACCATAGTTGATTCTCATCACAAATCATGCACGCTTTGTTTTACTTTTTTTTTTCTTATTTCTTAAAATTTGATATATAAGGTTGGATAACATTTCATTAATTTGAAAATACAATAGAGATTAACTCGAATCAAAGTTATTTTGACTCAAAACTTACCCAACTCGAATTTGATCCGTAAAAATAAATGACATGATGTGATCCGAACCCGATATAACCCGGACCAATCCAAAGACTGCCATGATCCGACTCGAACCAAGTATGACCCGACTGGACCCCAAACTGACCCAACCCGCCCTTTCTGCGTCATGGGGAACATTTGTTAGTCTGGAACATGGCTTGGTCATAAGACTCATAGTAGAACTATAGAAGCATGCCAGTCCTTCAGTGAGCTCAGCTAGGTGCCGAGGTGTTGCAAAACAATGGATGCACAAAGGTTTATATGGGCATTGCAAATTTGGATGCTTCGATATGCTTCGCCATGAATAATCTAGAGAAGGTAATGCTCTTTGATCCATAGTTTGGCCCATATATAAGCAAATATGCAATCGTCATAGCGAAGCTCCTAAGGAAATCACACCAAACGAAGTACAAACTAGCAAGAGAAATGACTTATCAACAAATAGGACGTCATTTGGCACCAGTGCATTTGGGACTGATTCTAGATATGTACACCCCATGCATACTTCTAATATCACACGCCATCTGTTATATACAATGTAAATGAAGGCAATTACTACCCCCCCCCCCCCCCCCCCCCCCCCCCCCCTTCTTTTTTTTTTCCTCCCGAAAAAATGTGTTAAAGGGGTAACCTATCAAACAAAGCAAACCTGAAAGAAATAAATATATGATTATATGAGATCCCTGCCTGGGATGTACCTAATGAAAAGAATTATAAACTGCGGTGATGTTGAAGCCACTCCTGAATCGCAGAGCGAAGAGCAAGATTAGGAATGAGGTTATGGTTTGCAAGTTTCACATTAGTCATAGGAGAACTATCATGGCCACTGTCGAGCCAGCCTCTAATAGCCTCTGCTTCATATGTAAAGCCATCAGCAGCAATATGCGGATCCTCCATTACTTCCTGCAAATCGAATTCAAGAAATAAGTACAACTTGTAGATTTTATGGAAACAGAAAGACTAGAACAAATATGAAGATGTGGTTTTAGAATATTCTTCAAGCTAAGCTCTAGCTAACCTGAAAAATGGGGCATATGAAATAATGTGGTGCTTGACCGTCAGAAGCCACCTGGAGCATAGATAAGCTACGGCATGAAGCTTTCATCGGTTCAAGAACCCTCCATACATCAGATTCAAGGTCTGGCCGGTTTTTTCGACATATATCACAGCACCTCAAAGCCATGCGAGCTAGCTGCTCAGCCTGGATAAAAGGCCAATCCCCAGCTGAAGGGTCCAATATGCTGTCGAGATTATCTTTACTTAAAGCATATTCCACTTCCTTAGCTATTCCCAAGGCTGACCTTCCAGTCAGTAAGCGCAACAATATAATCCCAAAAGAATAAACATCAGACTTCGGGGTAAGTTCCCCAGTTGAAAGAAACTCAGGGTCCATGTATTGAAATGTGCCTTTTGGCTCAGTTGTACAGAATCTGGTAGTCTGCTCCATCGAGCAATAGCCGTTTGAGACTACACAGCAGATACCAAAATCACTAAGCTTGCACACAAAATTATCATCAAGTAACACATTTGCAGGCTTCAAGTCCCCATGTATAATGCAGCTAGGTCGGCTCGAATGTAGAAAGATGAGGGCAGAGCACAACTCAGTGGCTATCCGAATTCTCGTTTGCCATGGTAGCGGGGGACTGTTATCCTTACACATGAGCCGGTCCTCAAGACTTCCGCCAGAAAGATACTCATAAACAAGAGCCCAAGATTCTGGGCAGGCACCAATTAGGGTTACCAAGTTTGGGTGCCGCATCTTGCTTAGAACGTCAACCTACAACACAAAGCATTAGCTGATGTAAGCCAGCATCTGAAACATATGGAAACCAAACCAGAAATTAAGATGATGTCATTGTGCTGTACACCAACCGCAGTACAAAAAGAAGGAAACAAAGGCAAAGGTGACATGGAATCCTAATCAAGCGAGATTCTTTGGTAAAATCTTTGGTTGAATCTATCAACAGCTTCGAGTAAGTCATAAAGGAAGTCCAACAAGCATGATAACATGATACAATTGAACTTATTCATATGGATAACTACAGAAGAAATCAATCAGGAAATTTTTTGGTGATGCAGAAAGTAGGCATGGCATAAAAAAAAAAAAAAAAAAAAGACGATACTGCCATGTAAGCTGCAGATTTACTACCAGTTACTGACATTATCTATCATAGTTTTCTTGGAACCTCCCAGATTTGCTTTTGTTTTTAAATGCTAAGCTGGAAAAACTGTCATCTATTTCATTTTCTTTTCAACAATGAAAAACAAATAATGAGTGCTACGCTCCTCTCTCCAAAATCGCAGCCAAAATTTGGCCAATATTACTGCACAGGTGTTGGATGGCAATGCCATTGTAGAGCTGCATTTCAGGAAACTTGCAATCACAATCGAATTTAAAATCTATCAGAAGTTTAAGACCACGCCAAGGTGAACGTATGGAGAAATGAATAAACTATACAGCATAGCATGCAATCTTCCAACTGACGGTCCAATCATTCAGAGATGCAAAATTCAGATCAGCCTAAGATTATCAGAATCTTTACTCAGTACGAGTATCTTTTAAATACACTAAACAAGTACGGACTTAGAGAGCATAGAATGAAGTAAAGAAACAGCAGGGTATAGAGTAAAGCTACCTCTTGATCAAATTCTTGAGGTCCCTGCATACTGTTAGGATTAAGTATCTTTATTGCCACTTCAATGTGACGTAGGAAACCTTTATATATACTCCCATAGCCTCCTTCCCCGATTTTTAATGAGGGGTCAAAGTAGTTAGTAGCTTTCTCCAGGTCTGAGAAAGAGAACCTAGAGAAGAAAACCGGAACATGTGAGCCTGATGGTCCCTGAGCAAGTTGGTCCCTCAACGTTTCAGCTTCGTGAAGAGCATTATCCCTCTCCATCTCCAACTGGTCACGCTCATTCTTGTACTTCTGCAACAATTCCACAGCAGAGAATAATTTATCTTCCAACTCCTTCACTGAAAGATCGGATTTCTCAATAAGGCTTTCAAGTGACGATTTATGATCCAATGCCTCACGCAACTCTTGTGAGGTCTTGTCCCACAGGTTCTTCTTATTCTCAAATTCCTCCTTCCCCTGAGCCAGCTCTTCCTCTACTGATTTCCTTCGTCTAAATTCCTCATAATACAGTCTTTCAGCCGCTTTTGCCTGCCAAATCCCATCCACAATAATCAGGGTGAAAAGACAAAGACAGGTAAACAACGCAAAAGTTCTTTTCCTCACAACTCCAAGAAACATAGTCAGCTTAAGTGATATGTTAAGACCGTAAGACAAACAAAGCCAAATGTTTTACAATTGATAGCAATATAATTTTCAGTTTTCTAATAATGTCCTTGGTCAACAAAAGTGATCCAAGAAGATCATGGAAGGATGCTTGAAGAAGTTTGGTGATTGTATCAGTGCCATGCTGGAAATGTTTAAGAATGAATAAAGGCAAACAGACCAACACCCATGAAGGCAAAAACCATACATATAAACAAAAAACTATAAATAAGTAAAGTATTTCAGAAAAGTGCGGAGATGCTAGAATTATCTTCTACATGCTTACCTTGCGAAATGCCTCCAAAGCCTCCTTCTCAGCTTTTCGACGTCTCATTGATTCTTCGAATGCTTCTCGCCTTGATTTTTCAGCCTCTGTCATGGCAAGCTCAAGTTGATCATAGATATTATCATTCATACTGCTTTCCTGCTGAAGAAAAGGAACCAAAAAAAATTATGAACTTGAAAAGCTACTCAAATATATTCGCTAAACAAGCATTACTATGGAGGAATATGATAAATCTGAATCTGAATATTAAGGCAAATACAGGATCGTGGCGAATGTTCCTACCAATACACTAGGAGGTGATTGTCCCCGATTCTTATTTTGAGACTGAGGTAAAGCCAACAACTCCAGACCAGGTTGCCTGACTTCTCCCATGGCAAATGATGAACGCGGTGAACTAAGAACTGATTCAGCTTCTGCCGAATGGATTGACGAATTTGAAAAACTGACCATTGAGGATTGATCAAATTCATCAGAACTCCCTTCATATCCACCAAAATCAGAGAGTTTCAATCTGGTGATTAGTTCTCTACTAAGAGTTTCTTCAAATTGAATGTTTCCTGAGGCGTTTGATGGTCTCTCTTCAACATCCGCACTTGGTTGTTTCACACCTTGCCTACACCCAGGTTGTGTTAAAAAGTATCAGAAACTCATCATGAAATGTAGTACCAAGTCCCAACAACTAGTTAACACCTAATTACTTATGATATCGGATTCTCATGACGGATATCAGTGTGTATACGTAAAGGGTCCATAACTCAGCTACAAAAAATGTTAGAAAAGTTCATATAAATTTTTGAATTGCTTCATGAAAACCTAAGTGGCAATAACTTCTGCATCAAATCATTAGACAACTCATAGAGCTGTCCAGATATGTGAAATTTTGTGAACTGCTGAATTGCTCACTACACTAACACCATATATTGAACAACCATGCTGCCGAAGCTACATTGTAAATTGCAGTTTCTTATTGACGGGAAAATTGACCATACTTAACTAGTTGACTGAATGACAGCAATAACATGCGCAGTCAAGAAAAGAGGACATGGTTCTGCCAATAGATCCTATATCCACAGGCATAAAGTTAACTCATTTATCTTATTTTTATTTGGAAAAGAGGAGGGGGCGGGGGGGGATAGCCATGTAGATGCGTTCCCATGGTTACTATTTTAGAATGAGCTTGCCTTTCTACAGAGTGAAGAGAGGCTCGAACGTTTATGGAAAGGGATGATATGGGCATCGATGGGGACTATTCGAACCCCTGCACTTCTGCTAAAAGACTTTCAACTTACACCCAAGATGCATACAAAAACAGAACTCTAATCTTAATGCCGGAAGATGATAAGGCTAGTCATAATATGCCTCAGCTGGAACCAGTAGAGTGCCTCGTTCAACTCTTTTCCCCCCCTTCAAACACAAATTTGCCGAAAGAAATTTCCACATAATAAAAAAGACCACATTGATCATTTGTTAACTCAACGATGAGAAACTAGTTTATCACTTATCAGCAAACAAATAAAGGGAAAATTAAAGGCATACCTTGTATAGATCAGACGATCCTTGCATACAAACCAGATATGACAGAAATCAGGCGCATGATGGCGCACATAATTGGCCTTTTTTGATTTGGGTTCCACCATTTTCCTTCAAAAGCAACAATTAAGAAAAGGAATGTCAAAACTTTTAGTCTTGTCAGCTTTTTTTGCAGCCTGCAAGATGAAGACTTAAAGACTAAGATGTGAAACCATGAACACCGAATGGCGAAAGCTGTGAACAATCATAGATTCATAGCAATCCAAAAGCAAAGTCCTTTATTCACACCTCGAGTATCTACCATCTGCTGCTGCACCCATGACAAGTTTTCCAATCCTCTGCTGAGATATAAGTTCTACTATTCCCTCCTGTACGGAATCTGTTTCTATACGTATTTTCTCAGCACGAACCTGTCAAAATCGTTACATGATTTTATTAGAGATACTAAGTAAGAAAACGAGTGATTCAAAGAACAAGAGCAGAAATTATACCCCAACTTTAGAACAAATTTGTACATAAGAATCTAGAATGTTAAGAACATCTTGCTCTTCTTTTTCCCGGAATATCTTTAGTTCTTTCTCTCCCACTTGACTAATTGGAAATTTACCGCCCACTGCAATCAGATAAGTATCAAACAGTAAATAAGTGGGAGATGGGTGAGAAATGACGATCATAAATAGATCATATAGAATGCCCAACAGCAAGTAAAAAGAAGCAGGACTGATAAAGTAATTACAGTTGTATAACTGACGGTTATAGAACAAGTAGAAGACCAGCAGAAGATCAAGCAAGCATCACTACAAAGGCCCATCACAAGACCAGAAGCTCATTGTGTAACTACACATTAGCAAAGATAAAGACACATTTTGCTTAACAATTCACAACTGAAGATTCTAAATTGTTACCTAGAAGGAAGGGCAGTAGCAAAGCCAATGTCCATCAGATCATATGAACCAGGAAGGGAAGGTTTTAGTATATGGTATGCTAAAACCGGCAAATCCCTTTTGTCATTTGAGAAAACCCCTAAACTTTCACACCCCAAAATGTTTACTAGTCCAGGCTCCGGACCAACAACTGATAAAGTTAAATGACATTAAAAACAAAACTTGGCTATTGATAAAGTTCAATGAAATGGGTGAACCGTAAGGATTGATTATAAGTTTATATAAAATGACACAAACATAAAAACTAAGCATTAAAACACCATGTAACTATCAAAATACTACCCATACAAGCACACAATCATACAATGACTAAAGCATAAATCTGAATAGTCTAATTCAACAACTAACAAAAATCAATGCCATTAAAACAAAACTCGGCTACAAGTTCAAAAAAATGGGTGAAGCATCAGATCACATAAGCATTAAAAAAAAAAAAAGCATCGAAACACCAAGGAATTATCAACATACTATCCCATACAATCACAAAATCAAACAATAACTAAAGCATAAAACTAAATAGGAAGAAATCATTACTTGGCATGGGAATCATTTTGGCAGGCACATGAACATAAAGGATGCAAATCTCCTTCCCCTTTGAGTTATGCAATGCCCATAACAGTGTAGATTTGCTTTCCTTCAACTCCTTCCCCACTGCAACAAAAATCTTATCCTCTACAACCACACCTCTTCTTCCTTCCACCATAACTTCTCTACTTGACCCCATTTCTTTAGGCTGCATAAATTTCGCGGTATCTCACTCATCCATCACTTTCTCCTGAAAATTCCTAATCACAAAAAATTCCCAAAAAACTCAAGATCCCAACTTTCTTCCAACTTCCCAAATCAAAATAAAAACTACTTAAAACAACATCTTCAATACATAATCAACAACAAAATGAAAATGAAATTCTACAAAACAAAATTTCATAATCCCAACTTTCCTCCAACTTCACAAGCTCAAATGAATCTTCAATATACAATCAAAACTACTATTTTTAGCTTGCTGTATACAGTATGATGAAGTAAATATATGGCCAAATAAAGATAAAGTAACAACCTTCACAATTTCAACAGAAATTCAACCAACTTCACATAAAAAAAAAAAAGGGTTTTTCAAGAAAAGGCAAATGATAACACACTTTTTGCGGCTAAAGGGGATAACTTGTCTTCGACCCACAAACCATATAGCAAGGAAACGAAGAATTAAGCTATAAAAATAGGATTATCATCAACATTGTATATATTCAATTACAATTGGAATAATTTATGTAATCAAGTAGTAGAAAAAATGTATACTTTGGAAGTTTGATGATGTTGACAGCTCCACTGTTTAAGTTGACTAAGTCTACTTATGCAGCCGTCTTTTGTTGGTATTTGATGGAGTCAATGAGCGACCTGTGACATTAAATTAGCTTATGAAGCTTCCAAAAGATTGGTCATGGTGATACTTGTACATGTACTAGAGTGGTTGTACAAGCATTTCCAGCATTAAATTTAGCGCATCTTCTTCTTTTTTTTACTTTGATCCTGTTTGTGCGAGAGCCTCTTTGATACGCTATGTAATAAGCATTGTTATATAAGGAAGTATAAAGGTCGATGTAATAATATCTTATTTCAGTCGTCATTATGAAATTATGAGACTCTCATAGTGACATGTTGATGTAATAATGTGTTGGAACATTTGTCGCATCTTTTATGTTTTTAACATAATGAGAGTTGAAGTGAGTGTTTTGTGAAAAGATCGTTATCCTAATAGATCATGTTTGTGGATGAAAAGAACAATGATACAACAAACCAATGTTCTAAGTAAATTACCTCAAAAGACAAAGAGGCTTTGAGAACAACCTACTATGAAACGTGATTGGAACTTATAGTGTGGGAACAATCATGTGACAACTTTATTAGCTAAGTTAATCATCTTCTATATATGTGTAGGTATTGAGTCAAAGTACATTTGTAGCATTGGATGGCGCGTTAGTTTGTATTCTTGTTTTGTTTAGTATGTGGACATAGGAAATAAATTGCTAATTAAAATATCAATTGTCTCAAATCTCATTCTTATTTTGTGAGAATGGGAATAAAAGGAGGATGTGGATTGGAGAGCTGACTTAAATAGATTTTGGAATTGATACTAGAACATTATAACTTAATTTCTAACTTTTATCAAATATTTTTTATATAAAGTACTCCGTATGTAGAATATGTTTGCGTCGGCACGTGATAGATCTACGCATATATAGCTCCAATAGGAAAAGAAGTTGGCTTGAAAATGGTAGTAAGGCAAGCTGAGCCTCCAACAGTGAAGTGTACCTTTCTGGCTAGTCTGCAGACTGCAGTCCTTGCTCAAGTGAAGTGCAGCACAAATTGACTTGTCTACACTCACTGCTCAAGTGCGGTGCACCATATTTGACTTGTCTACACTCTGATCCATCCCAGAAATATTACATATGCAAGTACTATCAAGTCAACCATGACTCTTTCGTTATTCCAGCTGAAAGTGTAGTGACTGTACTTTTTTTCTGGGAGAGAATATGTTAGATTTGCCTCCGCTTAATTCTTCTAACTACTACAACAACTCATGTTCTGGTAGACTGGTAGTAGTTGTACTGTTTTATTTATGTGTTGTTTGGGAAACATATGAAAAAGAACTGTCGATCGTACACATTTGATGAATGTTAATTAGTGATGTTGAATTCGTAGCTTACAAAACACGCTTATGTATAACTTATAAGTTTGAAGTTAGTTGAGGCTCAGCTTGTGTGTATTACTAGAAAGAAGAACAGGATCACATGAGACCATGGGCTGTTCCTTCTTATGCTATGTAGTTGTTCGTGTACGTGGTTGCAGACTTGCAGTGAACATGTTACTAATATATCTGAACAAGGCATTATGTTCTGTGAGTCTGTGACATTCTCTGTTGTCTTTAATTTGATCTCATCAGCATTTTCGCAAAACCGGTTTTACAGGAGGAGGAGCTCAGATTTACTCTAATACATAAAGATTAAAGTCGTGTACTCAGTGGTCGAGTGCGTGTTAGCAGGCCATTTACACAAGCAACGTAACATCGAGCTAAGTCATCCTCCAAAAAAGACCCAAAGATGTACGTAGATAAGAGTGCTACTTTCTTGTGTTGCTAACTCGGTATTGTACCATGTACCAAAGACGAGTAACAAGAAACCAAAACAACGGAAAATTTGATAATGAACTGTACAAAAGCTTCACAATGTGGTCTATTAAGCAGGCCAATATTTTCTTATAATTTATGAAGCATCAAGCATGTCAATTGGTAGGAGGTTTTGAAAAATCATAATTCAAGATTTTTACGCGTACAGATGTATTTGTCACTTTTAATTAGTCTAGATTGGCTTGAATGGACAGTATGGTCACGACTCACGACGTAACATAGCTCAGTGTTCATTTTATAAATCCAAGACCAGGAGTTTGGTGTTTGGGACTCCAAACTAAATTTATGCATAATATTGTGTTATTTGAACTAACAGTATAAGAACTACGGACTGATATATCTCGCTTTCTTCTCATGCTAACAGTATAAGAACTACGGACTGGTGGGAATACTCCATGAAAACAAGAAGAAAAATAATCATTTGAACAAGCCATTGCCTATCAGACTCGCTGTTGTCTACAATTGATCAATTAACCAGCCAAAGATGTACATACCGGTCTCCCGATAGGGGCAACATATGAGATCTCCTGACAAACTACTTGTATCAAATCCGCAGTTAGTTACTACTCCCTTTATTCCAGTGTAATGTTTAATTTCCCCTTACATGGAACTTGTGAACGGTGAAAGAGAGGGGTACTTGTTATCACTACAGCACCAAAACTATGCTATACAACTCATCACATCAAATATATTCACATGATCACATCAGTAACACACCATGTACAATTTTAGGGAATTTACAAAAATCGGTAGAATGTACATCATTGCAAACGTGAACCAAGGTCCACCTAGAACATTACTCCCATGTCCATAACATAATTACGTGAATGCCATTAGATACAACAACAATTCCCCTTAGTTATAGCGGTCCCGTTAACGAGTTACCCGGGTAACTTGTTAAGCATGGTAAAAAAAGGAAAAGTATTTATTTCATGTGATTTTAGATAGGATTTAAAATACATATTTCCAAATATATGCACCATGATATTATATCCATAATTAAACAAATCATTGCCTAAATTTACTACTACTAGCCACCCCCCACACGGGATACACCCATTACTGTAAATTAAATTAGTCAAACGAAATCTCATCCCCCATTACTCGTCGGCATTATAAATCAAGGTCTACACTTAATTTGCCCTGATCAAAAATCTTCGGAGGCCGTTAATTCACAACTTCGTCTTTGCGCCTTGGGTACGATACTTGGTGGTGACCTCAGAATAGGGGGGGGTCTTTGGGTGAATGAGTTATACACTCTAGTAATGACATAAATGTCGTTGTATTCATTCATGCAGGAACCGGGGAATACAAGAAATGAAAGGTATTTTATAATTTTATTACGATCATAATGTAAAGCAGCCATGGATGATGTTTACACGGACATGAAGACGCAAATGTAACAGGCAGGAGAGGAAACATATATAGTGATGGCATTAAAAGATACTCTGTACTCCACAATATATGGAAACAACGTTAGGAAGCAACTGTAGAAGGCATGAGCTATTCATGATGATTTTGCTTTCCTTAATTAAATGATAATGTAAAGATAAAATATCCAAAATGCCCCTCTTAACAAGTTACCCGGGGTAACTCTTTAAGATTACCGTAGTTATAGTCATACAAACTACCTGACACATTGGATCCCTGTTGCAGATACCAGTAATGATACTTATGCTGATACATTTAGCTCAGTAACTTCTGTTACCTAGATTCTTGTTGTAAACCTCTAGCCTTATCATTTAGATTTATTTTCAATTATTATAACTTGTTTCCTCCTTTGAATATAACTAGCTACCATAACGAACATTGATCGACAATATCTATCTATCTATACTATATACTAAAACAGTAAATGGTTATACCAAGTGTCGATACCATAATTTTCTGCTTTTTTTTTCTTTTAACTTTAATCTCCCCTTACTAAAGATAATAGATATCTTTTCAAAATTCATCCATCTACTATATCAAGTAATTATGAGAAGTTTTTGATATTATATTTTTTTTCCTACTTTTTAGATATGAGTTGATATGAAATATTTTCATATTATTTAATATGGACTTATTTAAGAATACTACCACTAGAGAAATACTTTTAAAATTATTAGATAAGTATCATCTCATGTATATGTTATACTACTTTAACCGGGTAGT
Organism: Corrigiola litoralis; assembly: GCA_901111285.1. NCBI lineage: Eukaryota > Viridiplantae > Streptophyta > Magnoliopsida > Caryophyllales > Caryophyllaceae > Corrigiola > Corrigiola litoralis. The sequence continues at coordinate 2,107 of CAAKMY010120277.1, read as the reverse complement.
AATTCCCTTGATGATTGCCAAGGAATCTCTGTTATCCTCAATTTAACCACCCATATATGAACAATTTTTTTTGCTTTTGATTGATTTATAAATAGACACTCCGACATTTCTATCAAAATAAATATTTCTGATAAAACAATTTGTTCTACTTGACAGTGAGAAATACCAATGGACAAAAATTATACAGCAAAATATATCTTACTCTCCATTATGTCTACTCTTTTCTTTATCCTGATTTTACCTTACTATTTATATAAGAGTTACGTTTGGGTAACTTACGTGATGTAAACTATCAATGTCTTCCACTAACTCTTTTTAGCTTATGATATCTTATAATATTTTATCTATTTTAACTCAAAAGTTTATTTTCATAATTATTATACACTATAATATAATTTTAACAAAAATGATACACTTTTCTTTTGTCTTTTTTTATATAACCATGTTTTCCCTGTAAATGAATTACACAGGCTTTCACATCAAACTTGTTTTTTCTTAGATGGTTTGTTATACATATATATGTATATTTGAAGCAATTACACTTTACATGCATCTAGCACCCATATAACCAAGGATAAAAAAAATCAAATTGTCGGAATATAATATTTTCTACACAACCGTGCCATAATGGAGTTCAATTTTTACTATTAATGAATTACACATGTTTTTACATCAATTTTTATATATTTTTATACTCGTATGGTTTGTCATATGTATAATAAATTAGAATCACTTTGAAGGGAATATATATATGATGTCATATATATATATATGTTCAAATTACTTAAACTTTATATTCATCATCAACATCAAATACCGAAAAAATTAATCAAATTGCAGCATTATCAGTATTAAACTAGTAACATACTAATTCTTCAAACGAACAAAAAAGCACAAACAAACCAAAATCTATAAGTTCAAACTAACTAACCTAATCTTCCAAACCAACTAACTTAACTCCTTCAAACATACAAAGTAGCAAACTAATTCTTTGAAAACAAAATGATATTACTTTTCTTGCTTATTTAAAATGATGTTTAGCATACGAAAACACATACGAAAATTGATACTTAATTAAAAATAACTTTCTTAAACCTTCTAATTTGATAATCTTCTAATTAATGCTTTTCCAAAAAGTTCTTGACCACTTTACTGAAATCAATCTCGTACACCTTTTCAACATATAACTTTGACTTTCGGAAGAAAATGACACAAGAAAGCCAATTTTAATTCCATAAGTACCCACACGTACCGTCATACGATAATCAAAAACCTAAAGAATCGAACTCTTTCCTATAAAAATCTTCGACGTCACAATCCAAATTCTCTTGTAAGCCCATGACATCAGCACTTTTGAGTTCTTTGAGAAGAACTTCTCTTCTCTTTAACAAAGTAAATGCTTCGTGCTTTTCTTGGCCAAATGAACAACGGACACTTGGTTCCGCCCACATATTGTAGATCAGAAATGAAATGTGTTTTCAATTGTTGGTTTTCCCATCATAACTTTTATCTTCAGAAAAAATTAAGTTCCTGCATGCAACAACTATCATTATCAACTACTATAAAAAATGCTATTGTGATGCGTACAGAAATGTTTATAATATAAAATTGTAGAATTCTTTGACAAATACCTTGTGGGGTGCTTCTTTCATATTTGCTACATACTTTGTACTATAAATAAACGTAAAATTGGCCTAGTTGTGCATGAAAGAGTTGCGAAAAAAAATAATTAAAATGAATGTGTTAATTCTATGATCACATATAGTGCAATAGGTGCAAAAAATTATAGAATTAAGGAAAAAAAGGAGAGTTGTTGGAGGACCTTATATAATTCACTAGAGTCAGTTGGCTAGTCCGCTAAACAGTTTTAGACTTATATTTTGAATTAAGTTATTCTGGATAAGTTAATAATTAATGTTATGTGTCGTTTTTTGGGTGCAAATAATCAATATTATGTGTGATGCATTTAAATATGGGATATTTCCTTATGTCATCCTGAGCTTTTGAGTTTTTCTTAAAATCACCTTGTGTTTGGCCGGTTTTTTTATGTCACCCTGAGGTCTGTGATTTTGGTCTTTATTGGGTTATATTGGATAGAAAACTAACA
>CAAKMY010120267.1:0-12789 GCA_901111285.1 Corrigiola litoralis | reverse complement strand
CCTTTCTACAGAGTGAAGAGAGGCTCGAACGTTTTAAAGGTGTATGGCATTCAGGTTGCCCTGAGAAGAATTAGAATAAACATAATCAACCTGCCAACCTTTAAAGGTGTATGGCATTCAGGTTTCTGCTCCTGCTGAACTGGCTACCAAGGGGGATGCAGGATGAGACTGTCAACTATGGTAAGGGGTCAACTCCATACTAATTTGAATCATGTTTTCTATGGAAAGTATGGATGATGTTAAACGGAAAAATTAGGCTGAAAAAGAAAAAAAGCATTCCATGGGGTAATGTCGAGACCTTGAACGATGGCTTGAGTAGTTGAGTACTTTTGAGCATAATTGTCTACTTTTGAGGGAGTTGAGGATGATGGATTGAAGGATGCTGGTACCATTCTACGTAAAATTTTATGCTTCGAAAACTCCAGCCATTAATCTGCAACATTGTGGAAAATTTGTGAACCTGATCTGTCAGATTTCATAAGACAGCCTAAAGGTAATGTCATAGGCACCAACATGAATCCTAGTGGATACTTACCTGGTGAGGGGCTAAGGGTGGTGGTATGTTGTATACACCTTTGCGTATTTACACAGATTGGAGCTGGTATCTTGGTAGTAAGGGAGCAGATGAATGTATTTAAACCCTACCTGTGCCCCAAAAGTATACTAGGAATAAAAATTGGAATAGAGGTAGAAAACTCGAAATCAATTATTATTGTAAAGGTTGCACACTTAGTAAAGGCTTCCTTCCATGGAACTATTTTTTTTTCTGGTCTTTTTTTTTTTTTTCTAGATTCGGATGCTTTTTTGCTGTCCAAAAGTAGACTAGGGAGAAAAATCGGAATAGAGAGGTAGAAAGCTCGAAATCAATTATTATTGTAAAGTATGCAGACTTAGAATAGGCTTCCCTCCAAAGAAGTTACTTTTTTTCTAGATTCTGACGCTTTTTTGTTGTCTCTTTGTATTTTCTACTCCTGTCTCATAAAAGTTTTCTTATCTTTAAAATGTAGTGTCTAACAGTAAATCCTTACAAATGAGAAAGAATGCAGCTTTAGCTGTTATGGGTCTTAGTTGCATTGCGAACGAGCTCTTTTAAGGCCATTTTTTGTCATTAACTTGCTTTGCACTATATTTCAGAACTTTTGACCAATGTGTATTAGCTTCAAGACGCTACATAAACAATTCTTAATTTCTTATCGTTGGAACAAGTATATTTGCATTTACTCAATTGTTTCAAAATGCCCTCTTTAAGTGAACTGGGCAAGATACTTCTCAAGTTTAAACGGAGATCTTAGAGAAGCATATCCTCCTTGAGAGGTCCAATCCGTCATAGCAGGACCACTGACCACCCAACCTCCATCGATAGATTCTGACGCTTTTTTGCTATCTCTTTGGATTTTCTACTCCTTTCTCTTAATAAAATTTTTTGTTATCTAAACAACGTTGTCTAACAGTAAGTTCTTGCTTCTTTTACAAATAAAAAAGAATGCATCTTTAGCTGGTATGGGTTTTAGTTGCCGCGAACAAGATCTTTTAAGGCCATTTTTTGTCATTAACTGCTCCACACTATATTTCAGAACTTTTGACCAATGTGTCTTAGCTTCAAGTCGCTACATAATCTAGCCATTTCTAAATTTCTTATCATTGGAACAAGTATATTTGCATTTATTCAATTGTTGAGCAATTAGTTGAGCAAGGAAGGATCGGTACATCTGCTATCAATCCTTGCTGCACGAATGTTTCTGCGAAGATTGTTTTGGGGCTGCTGAATCCGTACCCACCACTTGTTTCCCTTGGAGGAGATAAAACCAGGTGGCAGAACTGAGCTATCTGAACTAATTTACAGATAGTGACCTAGATTTGAGATGTGAGCCTAACTTATTTGTCATAGAAAGTTTATGTATCTGTGTCCAATTAAAATGTCGAGGCATTATCAGTCTATCAGGATGTACTCATGAACCGGTACAATTTGTAAGATTGTAAACTTGTAACGAAATTATATACATCATGACTAGGCATGCAGTTCTTGTAAAGCTTAAATGCCTGTAAAGATAGATTTCAGGAATCAGCATATCCTTCTGGGGACATTTTGTACTGCCTCTGTCCAGTTCCTGCAAGTCGCCAAATGTCAACTTGGGGAAAAACTTGTGTTGCATGGTTGTATTCAGTATTTTTTATTTACCAAGTTACTCTGTGAGCATATGGTAGGCCTTTTTGCATATTTGGTTGTTTGTAAGAATTTTCATGGTGTAAAGTTACCAGTTGATCATAGGAGAACATATATAACGCTTTGTGTTTGTGATGACAAGCTTAAATACGTTTAAGTTATGTCTCTATCTGATACTTAACTGCAAGTTTTTATGTTTCCTGTGCCAATTTTAATTTCCCGAACCATATCTTCTTTCCAAATATTTTGCTAATTTTGCATCTTTTATGCAATTAGTAGTAGATTTTTTGGTGTGAGGCTTGTGTTCTTTGTGTAGTAATTACTTTGGCAAGTTGTGCTGATACTTTTTGTATTAATTTGGTACCATGTTCGTAATCACTCTATGCTGTTTTATACTTCTGCAGTTGTGCCCAAAAGGGGTTCTGTGTTTGCATTGCAAGCTGATTGCTGGAGAACTACACTGCTAGGTGATAAATACATTGCGAGGAAGCTGGGTTCATGATTCTGACAATATTAGTTGTTTGTAAGGAGACACTTTTCTGTCTACTATTTTTAGGTTCGTTTCATTCGTTTGCTGGAGATGTCATGCTGGGGCTTCCTACTAACATCACTTGGTGTTCTTTTTCTTAAATTATGGTCAGTGCAAGGAATATGCGCAGTGATGATTTGATGCCCAGAAGATAAGCATACTGTGTATACTGAAAGCCAACAGAATGGTTTTCAACCTGTGATAGTCCCTTCTTGCTGTAGCATGTCATATCAAGAAACTTTCTGGGGCCTCCAGTGATTTATGGTGTCTTCACCTGCTGACAGTTTTTTGCCGTTTTGACTATAGCGTGTCTTATAGACGTTAGGACTTATTTCAATGTAAATTGGAGGTGTTGCACTACATTATCTTAATTTGCGGGCACATAGTGTATAGCTTTCTCTTTGGTGAGGGTATCCCACTGGTTTTTATAGAATAGAATGTCATTCTCGCATGTAGATTCAGCCAGGTGACTCTATCATCATGAAGAGAGGCTAAAGGATAGGTTTCAGTATGTCATTGCTCTGGCGTCTGGGTTTTCTTGTCAATTTGGACTTGGAGTATTGCTTACAGAGACGTGCAAGTTTTTGTCAATCGATTTTCCCAGTGCGCGTGAACAGGTGAAGATGCAGGCAAATGGAATTGTCAGGTATCTTCATTCTTCATAGTTGTGAAGAGACATCTAATCATGTAACTAGCTTTATGAAATCGCGAATTTGTTGGTGAACCTTTGTTGAACATGGTAATGCATGAGCTTGGTCATATGAGACCATTTTTGCATAATTTGAGTTGGATCGGTAATTGGCATGTATCTTAGAGACTATAATTAGTAAGTTGTATCGTTATATTCTTTTGGTGACATTCGGAATTTCATTGAGGGAATGGACTTTACATGATACATGTGTGTAAATCTTACTCAAATTTTACAAAGGAAGCAAAGGTATTCAGATTAAGAAATGACTGATATGATATACTCGTTGGTTTACTGCCCTTTTATTACTTTGTCAAAAACAAAAAAAAAAATCCCTTTTCTTCCTTTCTTTTCATTTTTCTTCCTTTCCTTTTCTACCACCTTGAGAAGCCAAATAAGCTGTCAAGGGAATTTGATCGACTAGAAAAAACAGTTAGCAACCAAAGATACAATCATTAGAATATGTGTACTAATAACAACGATGAGGCTAGGGAGAATAGGAAATATTGCATGACACTGTTCATTTTTAAATTAAAGTCAGATTGTTTAGAATGATCACTTTGTCTTAAATAATCATTTTTGTGGTGTTGATAAGTGTTCATTTCAACTAAATCTGTAACTAGACATATTTGGATAATTTGTTCAAGAAGAATCGGGGCTTAAGAAATCAATGTTCTAATGAGATGTTCCCTGCAATAATCGGACTTCTCCAAATTAGTTGTTGTGTTTATAATTCTCTGTTTATAGGGAGAACAACTTTCTTGTTAGCCAAAGGGTCATAGTTTTCAACAGATGCTATAAGTGGCAGTGGATTCATTTAGTTATGCACAGCACACACCAGTTGTCCGAAGAAATGCTAAATTAACTACTATAACTGAGAAGGCAGGTGAAATATACATGTGCAGTTGTCGAAAACTTGGACTACATCATACAAAAGAATCTGATAATATATACTAGTAAAATTCAACAAAAACTTGTACAATTTCTCTAAATTAATATTGCGAATGTGCCTCATAGTCACCACCTTATCGCCTTTGGAAATTGAAGGTTTTGACCGCGTAGGCGAAGATGAACACGAAAAGTAGAGTAAATGCAACAATGATCCCAGCAACTGGTCCTATGAAGTCATGATGGAAACCAAAGTAGCTTTCGAGATACTGTTGCACTGTTTGTTGGGTTTCATTGTCTTGGATTGTCACTTGTATGTCTCCAAATTGTGATGCTACTAGTCCATACAAGGTCCAAGCCACTGGGCAAATGTAGTAGTACCATCTCCACCATACAGGAATTCTCTGTTTCATAACCGCGAAAAGACCAAAGTTAGAAGTTGAACTCCACCTTGGACAAACAAGAATGACAAGAGGTTTTATAGTTGACAAGAACATACCGGTCTTGGGACGACAAACCCTGCAAAGATGTTCCATATACCATAGAAGGCAGCAGCCACAACGGCAGCCACGTGGTGGTTTGGTGTGATGGCCACAGACATCATGCCGTAGAAGGTGAAGTACAAAAGGGTGAAGAACATGAAGAACAGGTACCAGAAGACTTTGATGACTGACCATTCAAAACCTATCATGGCATAAACTATAATTCCATATACTGCTGCTTGCACAAAGACATATGGTATCTCAATCAAGGCCTGAAACAAAGAACGCCAGGAGGATATGTTTTTGGTTAGAACTTTAATAGTTGTACATGTGATTTTAACATAGGGTGAGAAAGTGTTATTACCTGTGCAAATGCGTAAGGCAAAGCTGAGTACATCCCTGCAGCCTTTTCTCTATAAAAGACTGTTCTTTCTACAGCTACCACAGGTTGGACTGAAGATGCATTTTGCACACCAAGAAACAGGACAGCAGCATACATTGAACCCATTGCATTGAATAAACCTTGTGTCTTATTTCTGGAAAAACAAGAGAGAAACGTTAAGGTACTATCACCACAAAAGGTTTATATCTCAAATGAATTTGCTTGTTTCTCTCAGTTACTGGTGTCAGAACATACATTTTTGCTCCAAGTTGCCAGAAGATAGTCCCAAACATCAGAGCAATGAATGTAGTAAAGAGAAATCTGACAGCAGTGTAAGGAGGATTACGCCAGTATGATAAGTGTTGTTTCCACAAGCAAGCTGTAGTTTGCACAATGAATGATTGCGAGTATTGATTTGGGAAATAGAGGTCTTTTGAACCAGGGCGCGGGATTCCCAGCTCTTTAATTAGTGCCTTGTTTCTCCTGTAATAAAGTTCACCAGAAATTAAGCATCGGAGAAATGGAGAATGCAAACATACATAGTATAAGCTTTAATTTTACTAAGCCTACCTGTATAGGTCTGAGTTTTTGTACAAATCTGTAAAATCTACGCCATGTTGTAGCTCTTGTGCTGGAGTTGAGACTTCCAGCATCCATGTTGCTGGATTATATCCATCTGTGATTTTCTGTACTCCTGATATACTCTGTAATAAATGTTTTGTAAGTTTTATATGAAGATTACCTCTATTATATCTACTATGAGATTATACAGTGAAATGTACGCTTATTCACCTCAAAGTACTTGATCAAATCACAACAATGACGTCCCAAAGGCCCAACATATATTTCTTGACCTCCTCTCTTCATTAAAAACAGCTGCAGGGACCAAGTAAAACTCATTAGCAAGCCATCTAACAGAGTTTTAAATGTGCTATAATCCTTTTTCATTTTAGCACTCTTACCTCATCAAAAGCCTCAAAAATGTCAATGCTAGGTTGGTGAATGGTACACACAACTGTTCTTCCTGTATCCACTGTGTTTCTGACTGTCCTCATCACTATAGCTGCAGCTCTTGCATCCAGCCCTGAAGTTGGTTCATCCATGAAAATAATAGATGGGTTTGCAACTAGCTCAACAGCAATGGTAAGCCTTTTGCGTTGTTCTGTTGAGAGACCACTCACACCAGGTAGACCTACTAGTGCTGACCTTAATGAGCTTAGCTCAACTAGCTCCATCACCTCTTCCACAAACATCTATATAGACAAAAGAAAGTTTATCCGAGTAAAAATATTAGAAAAGAAACAGAATAATAAAGCTCTCCTGTATTTATTGAAGTGATGAGATACCAACCTCTCTTGTTTTAGTGTCCACATCAGGAGATAACCGCAACCAAGCAGAGTATAGCAGTGATTCGTGGACCGTGACATGGGGAGAGTGGATATCATTTTGTTCACAGTATCCTGATATCCGAGCGAATGTTTCTTGCTTCTTGGGATAACCAGAAATCTTGATGTCTCCTTCAATGTATCCCCCGGTTTTTCTGCCAGCAAGAACATCCATGAGGGTGGTCTTGCCAGCACCACTGACTCCCATGAGAGCAGTCAGAACACCTGGCCGAAAAGCTCCGCTAACTCCTTTTAGAAGCTCCAGCCTGTCTTCAGTCACACCTTGGGTTTTCATTTCCTACATTTTAAGAATTTCATCTGTTAGATACAATCTCTTGAATGATTACCAAATTAGTGGAGGTTGGGAAAAGTTCTTATATTTACCGGTGGCATGTCAACCGAATATCGAACATCATCAAAGGTGATAGAATGTTGCTCGAATGGAAGAACCATTCCCCTCTTTCTTTCACCTCCATTGCCTGCGGTTTGAAAATAAATCATTTTACATTCTACGAGCTAAATGCTATGCAAATTTATCTGTTCACTATAATGGATGGTCAAAATGCTCCATATTGGTAAATAATGGCCTTGAGAGCTACCTTGCTGTACCAACTCCACAACCTGTTTATTGTTGTCATCTTCATCTGGGATAGCCTGAGCTTTCTTGAATGCTGCAAATTTAAACAAAAATTTATCATAATACTCTTGAAGGTAAAGAATTTATTTGAATTCATTAAAAACGAGAGGCACGTACGATTGAGAAAAGCAAGCGCAACAGCGTAGAGAACGTTGAAGAGGGCTATGAATCCGAATAATGCTGCTGCACCAATCCAATACCAATAGGCATATGGAAAGAAGCCTCGACCTTTCATAATTAGCACACCTAGAGTTTCATTTTGTCCAGGAAGAACCTGTGACATCAAAGAAAAACTTGTTGAAGCCAAATTTTGGAATGAGATCAACAAAAATGTCTGAAAGTATAAATTTGAGAACCTACTTTGCTCCAGCTATGACCAAGGAACTCATTGACCACTATCGCATTTTGAGCGTACATCATAGGCGATGACCAGTAACCCCATAGCCACCATGGCTTAACATCATCTGTTGAAATGAAAACCATCAGTAAACCCAACGCCTAACCGTTTGTTTTTTCGTAATAGTACTTCAAGAGCTTTTGAAGAGTTCTAAGATTTGTTTAGTCATACCTCTTGATAGAATGAATCCACCCAAGGCAAAAAGTGCAAGCAAGGCAAATGAACCAAATGTGTTCGCGACAATCATGTTCCTTCCTAGTGCTCCAATGGCTCGGAAGAGACCAGAAGCCATCTGATTGACAAGTACCAGTATGAGATACATTTTCATCAACCTGCAAGAATACGCACTTCATGATCAGCTAAACTGTTAAGCATATTAGTCAGGGAGGAAAGTAAGTGTTTTTTTTTTTCGGCAGTAGTTAATACCTTCCAAAATTGGGATCATATCCAATGACATAATATGTAAGGAACACCCAAACAGCCACCTCCACGAAGGTTATAGGGATCTTAAGGATCCAGCTAGGTAGAGCATATGCCCAAGAAGGAAAGAAGAGGAGATCTCGCTGCTTGTAGAATACAGGAAGCTTCGTTATGGTCATTGACATTTCTGCCATTCCGTTAAACATACTAGCCACCACAGAGAAAAACAATGCCCCAGTGAAAACTGAACCGTCTGCGACAGTATTCTTGTGCATCTCGGTACGCAAGAACACAGTCATTGATATGAAGGCCATGATTAAAAACTGATGCAGATCAATGCAAAGACAAATCGTTAGTACCCATTATTGTATAACCCTTTCAAAGAGAGAGGGGTGAGGAGAAGGAGGTCTACATTCAAGAAAGTGGAGACATACTTGGAAGAGTTTAAAGATGTAAATGAAGGAATTCCTCTTCATCAACAACCATTCCCTAGAGAAGGAAGCTTTAAAGTAGTCCTTTCTCCCAACACCGTACTTCTCTGTTGTTAGAGCAGCTGGGTGGTTTTTGCTCTTATCAAATGGTGCAGCAAGCTCATGAGTTAGCTTTCTTCCAACATGGAAAGACACGAATGCCTCGGCAAATTCCTTCGAAGGGATGAAACGGTAAGGCTCACGGCTTCTCACCCAGTATTGCTCCTGATCTTTCTTCGATGTGACCTATAATCCAATGACAATGGGTTATGAGTACCATACCCTCAGTACTTTAATTAAAACTTTGTAAGCATCTTGAATTACTTACTTCCTGCAAGAAATCTGCGACTCCTTTTCTTTCAGGACACCGAAATCCCATAGACTCAAAGAACTCAAGCACATGCTCTCGGGGACCTTGGTACACAATGTAGCCATCTGAAAGAAGAATAATGTCATCGAAAAGGTCATATGTCTCCGGTGCTGGTTGTAGGAGTGAAATTACAGCAGTTCCACTGAGGATATGGACTGATTGCCGGATTGAGTTTACAATTTGGTAAGTTGTGGAACTGTCCAAACCGGTTGATATCTCATCCATAAAAAGCGCCTTGGCCGGTCCAACCAACATCTCACCTATATCGAGTGTAAAATCAATGAGGTGTGATCAAAGAAGTCCTTTAAGTTCTCTTGCTATTGGTTTTATATATGTGCTTACCAGTGGTGACTCTCTTTCTTTGTCCTCCTGAAATACCTCTTATCATCTCATCTCCTACCATGGTATCAGCACAGATTTCTAATCCCAAAAGCTGAAACATTTTACACAATTTCGCACAAAGGTTAAAGTAGGTTTTAGATAATTGATACAGAATACAATCGAGAATATCATATCTGAGGTACCTTTAGGACATAATCTGTAACAACATTCTGCTCCTGACCCTCAGCGACCGAAGCCTAAAAGGTTGTAGAATGCAAAAGATTAGAACATGTAAGGAAGTCCCCTGTTTCATCCTTTGTCATAGTACCAATATGATTCCTGTTTTACTCCCCTGCATCTTTAATTTTAAATTACCTTCATAAAAAGATCAATGTCAGGATCAGGCTTAATGTTAGCCTCTTTTTCTCTCCTACACAATTCAGCTAACATTTCTGCAAAATCACCCAAGACAGGATTGTCAATCATCCATCAGCTCCCATAAATCAACATGAAACAAAAAATTACATGACAGAAATAGAACGAACCATATCGGAATCCAACACCCTGAAATCTGGCAGAATATTCCAGGGTTTCTCTTACTGTCATCTCACCAATATGCAAATCATGTTGGCTTATGTAGGCTGCGGTTCTTTCTGGTACAAACTCGTTCATGTCATGCCCATTGTAAGTTACTCTCCCAGTAACCTGGTGATATACCATTTAGCTATATTAATCAGGCTAACATTTCAACCAGAACTTCCCAAACATGCACAAGCTTTTTCGAGTTTCGAGTAAACATAGCAATTGATCAAGGAATATCCTTATGATCTTGAGTTCAGATCTGTATCTACAGCACCAAAAACATTCCCTACCACATAAGTGAAAAGTTGTCTTTACCTGAAGTTCTTTGTCAAGCTTTCCTGCTAAAGCTAATAGTAGGGTGGTTTTCCCAGAACTCGGAGGACCTAAAAGCAAAGTCATCCTGCAAAAATTTCAAGAATTGCATCAATCATCCTCTTCTTAAATTTTCAGTCTTTAACTTTCTCCTTTGTGTGTGAACTTCGTACCTCTTTGGCTTGATAATCCCATTAACTTCTCGGAGAATAGTGAGTTGCTTCTTTCTGTTGGGGAGTACATGCAAAAAGCTCAACACTCCCTCAAACATGTTTGTCATGAAGTTAACAAAGGTTGGCAGAGCTCTACTTCCCACAAAGACTTCAGCTTCGATATTCAAGTTCTCATATCTTACTTCAATTGTAGGAATATCAATCCCAACCCTGGTAACAATTATTGGCAACATTATTAACATCACTCATAAACTCAAAAATAAACCAAACATATCTGATTCTGCAATGCAAAACTTACGTTTCAATACGGTCCTTGAGCTTCAACAAGAACTTCTCATTATCAACCTCAGTGGCATTAACCAACCTTTGTAAAAGGTTCTTCTTTTCATGAAAGCCGAGACTATAAACATCGATTTCATTGGCTACACCATGAGATGCAGTCAATATACCTTTCCTTAGACGATCATATGTAGGGAGCTTCTCAAGAGCAGCCCATCTTAGCGCTTCTTCATCGTCTTGCTCTTGCGTAGATCGAGAGAATACATCCGCTGCTTGGTTCCTCCATATTGTTGAACTACTAGCCCTTAGACTATTGCTAAACTTTGAAAGATCAGCACCATCCATTGCTCACCACCAACACAAACTCCGAACCTTTTGTCACCGTTGCTGAAGAATCAAAATTGCCTTTAAAACCCAATGTAGCTCTTGCTTCTACAATCAACAATGTTGTTTAACAACACAAGAATGGCAAAAAAGAACAAGGGCAAATCTTTTTATGAAAATTCTTGTCTTGTGACTATTTGCTACGTACTGCGTGATTGTATAATTGTATATATGTTGTGTTTGCTTTATGTGTGTCTCGTGGACAACTGTGTTTGACAATATGCTTAGCGAAAAGCAAGAAGAAAAGCTTGGAGAGAAGTGGAGTAGAATTAGATTATGTGAATGAAACATATGATGATGGAGAAGAGTTATATATACAAGCTTTCGTAATTAACGCTGTTTCTTTTCGCTTAGTATAATAGAATTTCATGCAGAAGAGTGGAATGAACAGATGTACAATATTATCTTTTTTGGCGCCTATGGAGTATTGGAGTATGCACCGTTTCGTGGCACCTTCGTATAGGGATTATATACTCGTGTAGTATTTGATTTGCCAACGTGCTTCTTTCGAGTTCAATTTTTAATGTTTGGTTGTGAGACAAATAATTGCGACCTTTTATTAATTTAACATTAGGTAAGATGATTCCTTCCAGTTGTTAAAAGGAAATAGAATTTGTAAGCTAGCCTGATATTTTTGTAATTCATATCCGTATGATTTTTTATTTTATTTTTCGTCAATCAGTGAACTATAATTCCACCATAATAATCAGTAAGGTATACACCATAATTTTTTTTTTTTAATTAGTAGAGCTATGCCGTGGAAGTATTATAGCAAGCAATAATGTTACTATCCACTCCGTATCTTTTAGACGATAATAACCAAATAATTAATACTTTGTCAAATACTAACCATCAATGGCACTATTGTGACATTTCTTTATATTAAGCTGCACTTTCTAGTTTAATATAAGAATAAACAATTAAAAAAGAATTATTTATTTGAGGCCATTGGTTTATAATCATGTTTATTACCAAAAATCATATGTTTGGGATTAGCTAGGTTCATTGTCTTAAATAAAATTAATGATGTTACATTAAAATTGTTCACAGTATTGCATAAGCAAATTTAGAATGATCCAAAACTCACCTTTAATGTTTAATTAATAGATTTGAAAAACTTATGGTTAGATTTGTACCAAAAACAAAAACAAAAAACTTATGGTCAGATAGATTAAAAATTTACAATGAAGCAATAATATAAAACCTGACATACTATAACAGTCTATAGTACTGTAACACCCTCCATACCATTATACCAAAAAAAAAAAAAACACCCTCCATACCAGCATATGATAATCAGGAAACAGATGCCTTCTATGCTAAGCTCTGCACAAATTACGATACGCATTGACTGGCATAGTCGCATAGCCATTGCATGTTTACGGGTTGGTTGGTGCTAGTACCGTTCTACCGGCTAAAAGATCATTTTAGCCATGTGTCATTCAACATAAACTATGCTTTGATTTGCATGCGCAATCAAAACGTGCAGGCTATGCACCAAGCTAGGCGGACCGAACTTTTAAATTCATGCAAGGGGAACGTTCATTTTTCTAGTCAACCGAGGACGCGTTGAGTCAAAATGCTTGGTCTAAAGCGGCTATATTGCCACTCATTTTATATTTCTTTTTTGTTTTGCCTTTTGTCTTCAAGCCTTTTTATTTTTTTTGAAGGTTTTTTGTCTTTAAGCCTTGTTTTCAGTTGATATTTACTAAATTGAAATAAACTTGAATTTTAACGGGATCGAATTAAGCTAGCAGAAAAAAAAAAAAAAAGAGGTTGAACTTAAGAAGAGCTTAGCTGAAATGAGTCGATTGAAATGAAACTACCTAAAGCAAATTAAAATTCTTTGATTATGTATTTTATTTCAACAAATATATGTTGGAAATTAACTATAACCGAATGTAATTCCCAAGATCCATTCATGTC
>CAAKMY010120222.1:3334-28660 GCA_901111285.1 Corrigiola litoralis | reverse complement strand
TACAAATATTATTCTATTTTATAAGGTATATTATCCATATTAACAAGGATTATTCACCAAATTACACTACATACACACAAAAATAAAAAGTTATATTTCATAGAGATAAAAATGCAAATCGACCAAAGCTTTTTTGATTGATTTGAAAAAAATATTTCACACATTTGATTGATTGAGAAGAGAGAGGACAAAATAAAAAAGAAGGTGTTAGAGGATGGCTAGAAAAAAAATACTCTTATTTTGTAATTTTTTTTTTTAATAGGTAAGTATGTAAGTGCATGCCTGTATGCAGCACCATATGCTGGGTGCGCAATATAATTTGCGCTTTTGATGGATTCTTATGGTGACATGAGTGACATCCACACAAAGCAAAAGCAAAAGCCTAGTTTTGTACACGTAGCTGGGTGCAATCCAATCCATCAAACCAGAAAAAATGGGGTGTTGTGGTGATGAAGATGAAGAAGACCCACAAACCCACCATCTCCAACAACCCCTACTCGCCAAGGAAACCATCACCGCGACCACAATCTCCCCGATGAACTCCAACTTCTCGGCCTTAATCTGCCCGGACACCCTCCGGATCATCTTCCACAAGCTGCCCATCCGGGACCTGGCACGTGCCGCCTGCGTGTGTCGCATATGGAGCGACATTGCGTCCGAGAGGGATGTCCTCACTGCGGCGTTTAAGGGGCCCTGGAGGTTGAGGGAGGTTGTCGGGAAGCCGAGTAATGGTGGGTTTTGGAGGGATAATGGGTTGGGTAAGTTTGCGATTTCGCATCGGGTTGGGAGGGGTGATTCTGTTGCCAGTCTTGCTGTTAAGTATTCTGTTCAGGTTCGTCTCGCAATTGCGTAATTTTGTGTAGTTTGTTTGGTTGTTTTGTTTGTAGGAATTAGTGATGGATGAGGTATTGGATATAGTGTGATCATGTTGAGGTTGTTAGAATGTGGAAATGTTGGACTATGTGTCGATTTTGAGTATTGTGTTACGTATTATTGTTGCACGAATTCGTAGAAAAGACCGTCTACTTTGATGATAGAAGTAGACGAGCTCCTGCAAGCTAAATCAACTCAAGCTTCAAGCAAACCCGAGTCAATCAGAGATATATATCCCTTTGTTGGGCCGTCTTGGCTCCGTCTACTTTTATGATGAAAAGACGGTCACTCCCAAGATTTTCTTTTATTATTCCGGTTGTTTGTTTATTGTTATTATTTTGAATGTAGAAATTAGTGTTGGATGAGTTGTTTGTGTAGCTAGCGTATTTGAGGTTGTTAATATGTGAAAATGTTAGAATTTGTATGATTTAGAGGCTAAAAGGAGGAAAGTTGTGGTGAATTTGAGTTGCGGAAATGGTGTACTCTCTAGTTTAGTTCTTGACGAATTTGCGCTATTTGTAGTTGTTTGTCTCGCTGGTGAATGAAATGTTCAAAAGTTGTGAGATTTTAGCGGATATATTACGGGGAGAATTGTGATGTGAGAAGTGGTGGTTCTTTTTTTTTTTTAATGAGGGGGGGGGGGGGGGGGNNGGGGGGGGGGTCTATAATGAGGCATAAAGGTTGGTGCAAACGGGATGAATCAAGGTCGTGGGCATAACTTTGCAACGACTTTTCCCTAGATCAGCTAATTGACATCCGCATGTGAGAGGAGATGGTAGGATCACTTGAATGTTATGTGAGAAAGAGGCGAGTTGCAAATATTTTATTAGTGATACTTCTGAAATTTGATAGACGGATGAGCTATGTTACCCATACTCTCATTTTTGACTTACACACCCGTGTCGGACACTCAAAACTCCATTATGGGTGTGACACTTAGACACTTTATTTCAAGCCAAAAACTTGTAAATTTCAATAAATTGCAGAGTCTAACACTCGGATACGCACCCTTGTTTGTATTAATTGTGAAATTTGAGTGTATTGATATAATTCATATTTTTAAATAGAAAATAAGAGAGAAAACCTGGAATATAAGAGGCTAAGGTGTCAACAATAATGTAACAGGAAAATGAACTATTATTGCTCAGTTGCATACTTGCATCATACATTGCTCAAGATTAGTGAAGTCATCTTGCATAAGTTAGTATCACATTGGTACTTTGTACGAAGCTGTTTCTTTGCTCTTGCATGTTTTGTGATTGATGTTTGGTGGCACCAATTGGAATTGTTCATATTGCTCTCATTGTCAGACATGTACAGTGATGCATGGAGGCTGTAGATGCTTGGCTAAATGCACATATATGCCGAGCCTACTTGAAACTTAAATGTGGCATATATTTTCTCTTGATCTTTGACCCCTTTTGTTCCTTGTTACTCTAAAACTGGAATTTGTGTGCTTTCTTGTATTATTTCTGTTTCAGTTGTGTTTCTTTGTGTACTATATTGAGAATTGAGACTCCCCTGCCCCCCTTTTGTTCTTTCCCCTTGTTGAAGAGGTCTGAAGGACTTTTAGGGCAAGAGTGACAGTGGGGAACTTCATACTGCAAACAAGTGGGAAATTTTGTGCTAGCGGGTAGGTGATGACTGATGAAGGTGGTTCAGGTGGCTAGAGTGGTAATGTGGCAGTGGTGGTAGGGTATGTTAGATGAGAGAGTTGTTCAATAAGCCTGATAGAATATAATTGTTTATCAAAATTTAGGAATTACTTGAGAAGGTGCTCATTTATTTGACCATGAATGTAATGGACTAATGGCTAGTCACAAAAAGCCCGTCAGTCATTACTCGTCACTTTTGAGGTGGTTTTACGTTTCAGTTTTTCACTTGCTGGTTCTTCCCAGTTCTGACTGATCTGGATTGTTAAGCATTTGTCGTGGTAAAAAGCGATGTAAGTTGAGCTTGAGCTCCCTCAAGATCACATCAGGCTTGAGCTTGGCATGGCGAGGCAGGGCCTGACCCTTTGTTTCTTAACGGTGTAAGTGTGTAACTGAAGGCACTCGAAAGTGGAATAATGAAAACCAAAGATGAAATAAACAACTCAACGAGATAAAGATCAAAACATTTAACATAAACGAACCAAGCCAGGTCAATCGAAGGCTTAAGTTAGGCTTGGTCAAGTCGAGCAGATTATTGGATGGCCAGCAGATACTTGTGTCTAATTATACAGAATTGAGTTTCTAGAGTGTACATCTTAGGCTCTTTGCTTATTAGAGTGTCAAGAGAAGCACGTGGATGGTTTGAAGTTTATTGGATCACCAACAAATTTATTGGGATTATATACATACCCGGGAAGGGGGGTCAGAGCCTCAGAGGTGGGTGTGGGGAAGGTTCTGATATTATTTGTTCACAATAATTGGTTTCGCACTAGCCTGTGTTTTACTATCTTGTCTTGAGGATCTAAAATACGTCTAGTCTAAGTGTGCTGCTTGTCAATTGTCACTTATTGCTTCTCTCCATATTCAGGTTATGGACATAAAGCGACTGAATAACATGATGAGCGACCATGGCATATACTCTAGGGATAGATTGCTCATCCCTGTGAGCAATCCGGACATCCTTATCAATAGTACATGCTACATAGAGTTGGACTTGAATGCAAAAAGAGAAGTGGCAGTCTTGTATCTGGAGGGAGGTCCAGAAGGTAAAAGGACGGACGGCTCATCTAGCAGGGTGACATCAGATCATGGTAAGAGAAGGGTAGTTGAATCCATCAGGAGGAGCATGCAAGTTGATGATGGGACTGCTCTTTATTATCTATCTATATCCAATGGTGATCCTCGGGCTGCACTCTCAGAATTCTCTGAGGACCTTAGTTGGGAAAGGCAAGCAGGTCTGGCCTAGTTTGAAGCCTAGAACTGTATTGACAAAATTTCTTTGGGCAAAGCTTATCTGCCACAAAGGCAGCCGTAGCAGAAACACTATCTTCACTCCATCAAATTATTAGCTTGCTTGTTATTTGTGTTTGATCAATCAGAATGAGTTGCACATTCATTGAATGCCATGATGTCTTGAAATTGGTGCTGCAATAGTTGATCAGTGTATGAGAGGGGAGACTAGTCAAGATGCAATTTGGGAATTGGATATTCAACTATATAGAATTTCTGCAGTGTGGGAGGGCAACCTCTCCGAGTTATGGACCTTATGGTTGTCTGTCTGTTTGCCTGGCCCAAGGACAGACCAAAGTTCAGGGTTCAGGAGTTGGGTATTTTGCAGCGAAATTGTTGTAATAATTGAAGTTCATATGAAAAACCTTGGATGTTAAATTGCTGTAAGTGGAGATTATGTCGTTTTTTTATTGTAGTTGGACTATTAGCTTGGCAAATCCCATGATCTCATGGCAAAAATGTAAAGGCCAAGCATTGTGTAAATCTACTTTGTTTTCCTGGAAAGTTATACGAGAAGCCAAGAATGAGAAAACTCTCATACTCTGTACAGTACATTCCAAGAATGCTGTGCAGTTTACTGCAGTAATGTAATACTCTCATACTCTTGTCGCTGTCATTCAAATAATTTAACTTTGCACTTATTTAACTTTTTGGGCAAATTGACAGACATTATTATCAAGTGGACGTCAAGGTAAATTCTTTACTTGGATTTTTCTACCTAAAGGAAGAGAAATAGACTCATTCCCCTGTAACAAGACCCAATGTAGAACAATTCGAATACATTTGAAGTTATGTCCAAAACTGGTGGCAAAGGTGCAAATGTGCAATGATAGATTTGGTCGCCGAGCCGTCTAGGCGTTGCTGTTTCTTTTACGCTATGATTTCAAAGGCATGAATTTAGACTTAAAGCGAATGTATTTACACGAATAACAGTAAGAGTGACCAAATAGATATATCACTACATCCACGTTGATTCAAATGCAGATTGGGAATAGAATAGTTATTGATCATTGAGCGGATGATTCTTATCCTTATTATAAGGAGTCCGCTACAGTCTAGACACAAAGTTAATGTACGATTCGATCATCAATAATCCATATGTCTGTATAAGGCCCTTGGTGTCTTTTTTGTGTCTTTAAAACGGCTGCTTTGACTGTTAAACAGTGAAAATACACAAATGCACATCTCGTTAGCATCTATGTAAGTCAATTCTTTCACATAATCCCCTACAGGCAGTATGTTTTATAGGCCAGACCGCCAGATCGTCCTTCAGAGGCTTTCAGAAACTATCCATTGCATATATTATTACAAGTTCATTGATTTCTTCATAATACGAACTGCTTTTGACTTACGACCTAGCTATAATATACGTAGACAATGATTCTTCCCCTTGGTCAAACTGTTACCCTTGCACATCACAATAAAATTGTTTTATTATTATATTCTGCTGTTTACGATCAGGACCAAAGCTCAGAGAGTCAGAGGGGGGAAACTTGCCCATTCTTCCAAAAACACAACTTGGAGATTTTGTTAAGTTTCCACCCTCCTTAAAACAATAGCTCGTTGGAATATAATTATGCTTCGCCATTATGAGCGTAATCCTTCATTTTGTAAGGCAACTTGAGCCTTTGGCATTGCAGGAATGTTCGTCTCCAGCTTTTTCTTTTGTTGAGCTCTACAAGCTGTGGTATTTTAAAAAGAAGCCAGAAGCATTTACTAATTGAATCTAAGAGAATTGCTGACACCTTCCTTCCTCTGACTCCATCCCGTAAAACATACGGAGTAAGAAGCAACTGGCCAGGTTGATGTACAATCATTCATCAATAATCCTTAACATGTGTGATGTGTCTGTATAAGGCCCTTGAATCCTTGATGAATTCTTGGAAGGAGACTTCCTGTTACTGGTGGGAAAGGTATATTTGGTGAATGCCCATGTCTTAGATTCGGCAAACCAGTTTGTATTACTTAGTACTAGGTGTGTCTTTGAAATAGTTGCTTTAACTGTTCATAGTAAGAAAGCACAATTGCACATTTGGTCAAATCTATAGCAATGTTTAACTGTTCACCTTGACATCCTTCATTCGTGATTTCGTTCATTGGAGTATTAAGCTAGAACAACAGGTAAAAGTGATATATATGCTCTAGATATATATATTCTTTTCAAAAGATTAACATTTATATCTCATTGGCTAGTTTCTTGTTAAGGCTTTCAGAAAAAATATATATCCATCACTTAGTCAACTATGTGAAAAAATGCTAAAAGAACAAGATGATATACATATATATCTGAAATATTAATCTGACTAAAATCTTGATTAAGTTAGTTTAACCTCTTATTAAGTGATCAATATCCACTAATCTTCACAATTAAAAGAAAAAACTAGATCAAGTACTTAGAGCTCTCTTATCCCGATCATGAGGTTGGGGGTTCGATTCTTATCAGCGTTAGTGCGCACATTGCACATAAAAAAAACTTGATTAAGTTTTAGTGTATATGGTATTTAGAAAAAAAATTGTTTTAGTATGCATCTTTTGCAATTTGATATCTAGTTTAGTGGACATGCCGGCCATGTATACACTAGCTAGTCTAAGTCAACCTTATAAGTCTTCAATATCAACCCACCAACTATCACAATTGTAATCATCCTTAAAGCTACCA
This sequence comes from Corrigiola litoralis, assembly GCA_901111285.1. Taxonomy (NCBI): domain Eukaryota; kingdom Viridiplantae; phylum Streptophyta; class Magnoliopsida; order Caryophyllales; family Caryophyllaceae; genus Corrigiola; species Corrigiola litoralis. Next base: position 22,186 of record CAAKMY010120222.1, on the reverse strand, counting down.
GAAACTGAAAAGGAGATCATATTCAATAATGGTCAAGCCGTCAGTTGAGCATATCTAGAGCCACCAGAGAATAGAATGAAGATTAATGCCCATTTTTGGCAACTACTATACTTTTTAACATTTTGTGATATGGATTAGTACATACACGTAGATTCGTTCTCTTGTTCAAGTTACGCACCTGGAATTCAGTGTTTGACTCAGTACTTGGGCCACTTGGCTAATGCTGGTTTTGTTATGAATCGGATACCAGTCTCGGTTTGCATATCCAAATGAAGGTCTCGTAAACTTACCTCTTTAAATATAACCAAGGAATTTGTGTCCCGCATAAGTTTCTAATCTGTACAAAGTATTATATACCCATTTCCTTTTCTTTCACAGGCTAAGGTTCAGTAACAACAATTGCAAATTACAAAAAAGCCCTCTACAATTCAACATAACAGAGCAAATGTAATGTTATAGGAGGCAATTGTAGTGCTAAACCTTTACAGGAATAGTCAAACAGAGGTGTAAGTAAACCAACGGACACAAATTTACTCCCATATAAATCCTAATAAAGAATGAACTAAATTTAACCGACATTATGGACACTCTATTTTTCTAATATAGCATGTAAATTGTACATCGATGTGGATATTATATCCATACTTCAAGGAAAACTACTTCGTAGACAAGGTTTCTCTATCCGTGACTTTCTTGGCAATCAATTTGATTTTCTATATAATGATAACTACTTTTATTTGTTGAAGTCATGTTTGTCTGCCTTTTTCTTTCTAACATTCACCTTGTCACGGCATTTTCCTCTCTAAGCAGAAATTTATAAGATTTGAGTATTTCCTGAATTGATTACCTTGCCCTTTCTTTAGAAAAAAGTGGAACTTTCACCATTTTTCTTAATTATAAGATTTCGAACCTAAAAATTTTCTCTTCCTAATCATTCTCTTAGTATTTTTTTTAGATATAGTTGACTAAAGTGCACTTAAAGTTACTTTTTCACATAAAACTTTATCTTTCCTAAAGGATAAGTGCACACATGACATGCTTCAATATTTTTATAGTACTAAATAAACACGTTTGCGGAGAGCAGACAAACGAAAACAAGGGAATGGAATGATTACATTCTTGATTTGTGTTCAAACTAATTCTCCTAATTCATGTGAACGTATGTCTATAAATAAGGAGTACCCTATCGGTCACCTTCATACAACCACAAACTGTCCTCTCCTCCACAAGCCAAATTATTTGTTCAAGTCATCATATACGAACTTATACACCTATCAACAAAGAGAAGAACAAAACTTGGTCTTTGGAGAGGCTTAATTCGTAAGAAAGATCGAACAAGATGAAGGGAACGGTAGTATTAATGAAAAAGAACAACGTACTGGATCTTAAGGATTTGAGTGCAGCAATTCTCGATGGAGCAAGTGAGTTGCTTGGAAAGAAAGTCTCCTTTCAGCTTGTTAGCCCTGTCCAAGGTTAGTCAATCTTTATACTGCCCTATATACGCATTTGTACATAGTCGTCTTAGCTAGAACTTCATAAGTTTTACATATAATGGAACTATGGAAGACCTGTAGATCACCCTCTGCATGTCTAATATATGTGCACATAGCAAGATTCAGCGAGCTCAATGCGAAGGATTTCCTTCATCCTTGACATACAAACTGGTTGATCAAATATATTAGCACCATTTAGCTCATCATTCTGAACTTTGGCTTTTGTACAATCATCATTATTCTACTATATATAAAAACCATGAAGTATTCCTGACACGGATGCTTATTTTTATTTTCTTTTCAAGATTAATTGTGAGCTTACGGGTATATATTTAAAATTTTAGATGATCACCAAGATAAAAATATAATCTCCTAGATCATCTTATGATCAAGTCATCAAGGATATATACGGAGTAAGTGAGTAACTATCTAAGTTCTCACTTTTTCAACCGTGTTTCACGTTCTGCTTTAGAAAAGTCGTTAATTGAGCATTGAAGAAGGGGAAATTAATAGGTAGGAGTAGTCATTGTCACTATTTTGGTTTCAGACGTATTTTTTCTCTACGCCCACCCCATTTTTCTTCTGGGTAGTTAAGACAGATTTATGACTGATAGGTACGTAATACTTACAACATGATGTATGAATTCTCTATAAGGTGTCTATTAGGCTCCTTCGCAATATATACACAAAGCTACAGTTGCTCATCCACTTTGGCCATATACGCATTTGATGGATCCATTAGGAATTGAACACCGTTATAACTGTACCAAATTTGTAAAGAAAAGGTCTTCAACGAGTTCTGCATGTATAAAAAGCTTAGTTGTCGAAATGAGTTGAAGATTACTAAATTATCTAAAAGACGGGTCATTTCTATTTTGAAAATACACGGTCACAAATTGAGTTAAAATAGTCAAATAACATCAACACAGTAAAAATGACTATTTTAAGTCAAAAATGGGATGAGTTTTAGACAATATTTCAATTTGACATAAATTTAAATGGTCTTGTACAAGACTTTTGGGTAAAACATTTAATTGTTCTATGCCGTTGATTTCTTATACAAGTCATACTTTAACCATTAACAACTCAAAATATGAATTTAAAGATAACAAATCTATAATGGTTAATTGTATCTAGAATTACTTTTATAGTTGACTATATTTTTATATTTTTTCAATTATATATCTTGAGTTATTGATTATTAAAATATGACCTCAAATAATGTCAAAAAGGAAATTTTGATAAATCAATGTGACAAAAAATTAAAAAAAAAAAATACTTGTATCCATCACCTTACATTTGTGAAAGTAAAATTTTGCTTTTTGTAATGATAAGAAGATACCAAATTAATTACATAAGCTCTATGCAACCCCTATCTCTACTCTCCAGCAATCCATTGACATTTATATTGTTTTGCTACCAACTTGAAAGGGAAACTTGGCGAACCTGCATATTTAGAAAAATGGCTCACCAAATCACCTGGCTTAGCGGTAAAAGATTCCGCGTTCAATGTAACATTTGATTGGGATGAGGAATTCGGTGTTCCTGAGGCACTGCTAGTAAGAAATGAGCACCACAGTGAGTTTTACCTCAAGACTGTCACCTTAGAAGACGTCCCCGGTTATGGCACGGTTCACTTTCTTTGCAACTCCTGGGTTTATCCGGCTCATCGCTACCTACAAGATCGCATATTCTTCACCAATAAGGTTATCTACTACTATATACTCCAACATTGCTGTTTGCAAAAGTCCTATGCAAGGAAAAGATACAAAACTGTGGCATGCATGCTTGAGTCTTACAATGATCATTGATCAATGTTAGCATATTTTAATTCATGATCAATAACTTTCTAATGTTAATTACGTGCAGACGTACCTCCCTCACCAAACTCCTGAATCACTACGCAAATATAGAGAAGAAGAACTAGAGATTTTGAGGGGGAAAGGAAAAGAAAATGCAATGCTTGAGGAGTGGGATCGCGTTTATGACTATGCATACTACAACGATCTAGGAAGTCCAGACAAAGGTCCAGAACATGCCCGCCCGATCTATGGAGGGTCTACTGAATACCCGTACCCTCGTAGAGGACGAACAGGCCGTCCTCCAACAAAGACAGGTATAGAGTGTTAGACTACCTTCACCTTCCCCTGCTTTCTAGTCTTTCAGTTCTTATTTTCATTATCAAGGACTTACAGAGGTTAGCAATGCTAGTGTTAACTGTCTCTACATTTTGTTAATAACTTGCATGCAGATCCTCACACTGAAAGTAGGCCGTCAATAATCAAGGGCTTAAGCTTCTATGTTCCAAGAGACGAACAATTCGGGCACACTAAGATGTCCGATTTCCTGGGTGATTCAGTCAAGTCTATATCTCAAGGTCTATTTGGTGCGCTGGATGCAGTATTTGACAAGACACCCAAAGAGTTCGATAATTTCCAGGATGTGCTGAACCTCTATAAAGGCGGAATCAAGCTGCCCGATACATTATTTGAAAAGATAAAGGAATTTATCCCTTCTGAATTCTTGAGATCGCTTCTTCCAAGTGACGGTGCACCAATTATGAGATTCCCAGTGCCTGATATTATCAAAGGTATAGACTAGCTTAGATGAAAGATTCAGCTCTATTCATTTGCAAGAGCTTTATGAAACATTTAGTATATAGCTTATGCCTGCCTGTTGTTCTCTATAATTTGCTGATGCAGAGAATAAATCAGCTTGGAGGACTGATGAAGAATTTGCTAGAGAAATGCTAGCTGGAATTCATCCTCTTGCCATTCGTCGCTTAGAGGTAATTAAGCCAGTCTTAGATTGTAATATTCCGTATTTTGTTGTGATAAGAGTGCATCTATTGTCTCATAGATATATCCAAATAGACTACGCCTTATGCTTCAAACTACATGCACCTTGAACGTGAGATTGTTGCTCTGGTTTTAGAGTACTTTTTCATCGACAACTAGATCGAGAGGCTGTACAAATCGACAATGCACGTCTTGATTGTCTAACAAGGTTTTAATCTCATGTGCAGGAGTTTCCTCCAGTTAGTAAGCTAGACTCTAAAGCATATGGAAACCAGAATAGCTCAATCACCAAACAATGCATAGAAGCAAACCTAGATGGCTTAACTGTGAATGAGGTAACACACTCAATACTAACAATCTAGCATACATTGTGTTTCACAAAATTTGCAATTTCTAAATCACAATACTGACACACATTCTCGTTTCCTTCGAATAGGCAATGAAGAGTAATAGGCTATTCATATTAGATCACCATGACTCATTGATGCCATACTTAAGGAAAATCAACACAAGCACTCCTTCGAAAGTCTATGCCACTAGGACTCTCCTCTTCTTAAAGGATGATGGAACTTTGATGCCATTGGCAATCGAGCTAAGCCTACCACATCCGGCTGGGGACGAATATGGTGCTATCAATGAAGTATATACACCAGCCCATGATGGAGTTGAAGGCTCCCTTTGGCAGTTGGCCAAAGCTTATGTAGCTGTTACTGACTCGGGTTACCATCAACTTATCAGCCACTGGTACAAAATCTTCCAAACGAAATTTCAGGCGCTTATGATTTTGAGCTTTGCTCTTACAGAAGTTATATCTTTTGGCAGGTTACTCACACATGCAGCTATGGAACCATTCATAATTGCAGCAAATAGACACCTGAGTGTGCTCCACCCAATCTATAAGCTTTTGCATCCACATTTCCGTGATACAATGAATATAAACTCAATTGCTAGGCAGATTGCTCTTAATGCTGGTGGGTTGTTTGAGCTAGCAGTCTTTCCTAGAAGTTATGCAGTTGAATGGACATCAAAATTGTACAAAGAGTGGGTTTTCACTGAGCAAGCGCTTCCGAAAGACCTTGTCAAAAGGTACGTTACTATCACCAAATTCGGGTATTTGTAATGTCCAAAATTTTGAAATAGACTGTAAGGCCCTGACTTTTATGTAAACGAGAAAAAGGAAAGAGATATCTGTTGCCACACTCTAGTCTAGGTGATTAAAAGAAGCAAAGAGAAACTTGTAAACCATTAAATCAGAAAAATATCAGTAGGGCAGTTTGATGCAGTAAGTGAAGTATATCATTAGTGTTACAGGCACAATGGCACATGTATTTGATTTATGGGTTGTTTTATACATTATAAGTTGTGAAAGAACCACTTTGGACCTGAGGCACAATTATTCCACTGTAACTTGTTTAAAAGCTTTCTAAACTTCTGAGTACATAGGCTATCAGGATTAGAACATACTAAGAATTAGATGACCATATTTATACCACGATGGAATACAATCTGAAAGATTAAGCTTGAGGTGTAGATGCGAAATCAACAATTTTGTACTAATACTATTTCCCTTTTCCAGAGGAATGGCAATCAAGGACTCTGCTAGCCCTCATGGATACAAGCTACTCATACAGGACTACCCATATGCTGTTGATGGGCTCGAAATCTGGTCTGCAATCGAGAGTTGGGTCAAAGACTATTGCTCATTTTACTACAATTCCGATGACATAATTGCTAGTGACCCTGAACTACAATCCTGGTGGAAAGAAATCCGCGAAATAGGCCATGGCGACAAGAAAGAAGAGAAGTGGTGGCCAAAGTTGAAGACGTTTGACGAATTAACCGAGACTCTTACAACTATAATATGGACTGCCTCTGCACTCCACGCAGCACTGAATTTCGGACAGTATCCCTACGCAGGCTATGTACCCAACAGGCCAACTATAAGCCGGCGGTTCATGCCAAAGCCAAACACCCCTGAGTATGAAGAACTCAAGGCCGATCCAGAGCGCGCTTTCCTGAAGACAATCTCAAGCCAGATTCAATCACTGGTGGGCATTTCTCTTATAGAGCTTCTATCTAGGCATTCTTCAGATGAGGTCTATCTCGGACAGCGAGATGACATTGCCGAATGGACCTCAGACACTGCTCCTCTAGAAGCGTTTGGTAGATTCGGGAAGAAGCTGTTGGAGATTGAGGACAAGATTGTAGAAAGAAATAACGATGAAAGGTGGAAGAATCGGGTTGGTCCAGCAAAGTTGCCTTATACATTGCTTTTTCGTACAAGCGGAGCAGGAATCACTGGCAGGGGAATTCCTAATAGTATCTCAACCTGATCGAAGCTCTCTTCTACCTTAGCTCTTTAACATCATTACTTGCTGTGTACTATACTCTTTAGAAAACAGAATTCCGGGTGCATACACGAATAATGTTTAATATACAATTCAATTTATTTTATCACATGATGACATGACAGTTTTACAATCTACATAAGCATATGTTTATCAGATGCAATGAAGCACCATGCATGTAATTTATACTCATGGTTGATTTACAACTCAAAGTCTCAGTCACTATATCGCAGACAAAAAAGCAAGTTTATATAATTTGGTCTTCTACTCTTCTTGACACATTAGATAGTTTACTGCTAGTTTTGATCTGAAGCTCCTTCCTGGAATGCTAGAAGGTATATAGAAGTTTGCTGGGTAGAATAAGATCGATATACCAGGCCTAGTCATGTTGAGATATAGAAGTTTGCTAATGATTCTTCAATAGACTTGGGATCAGGAAGGAGAGTTATTGTGTCATCTCTTGTAAGCTCAATTCCAAGAAAAAATTTCAGAACTCCTAAATCCTTAATTATAAACTGCTCATCATTGCCCGTTATAAGAAGATCATCAATATATACAAGACTTGCAGTGAAATTCTGAAGCTTTGTGTGTAGAAACATAGAATAGACTGGCTTTGATTTAGTGAAGCTTGGTTGTTAAGTTTCAAGTTCCATTGCCTTGATGCTTGTTTGAGACCATAAGTATAAATAGCTCTTTTAAGCTTACAAACGATACCTGGTCTGGCTTTAACATAACGAGGAGGTGCTGTCATGTTGACTTCTTCATCAAGGTAGCCATGAAGAAAGGCATTATTAATTTCTAGCTAGTTGATGTATATTCCAGCCCTCCTTGGTAGAAAACAAATAATAGTTCTCACTGTAGTAAACTTAACTATAGCCTATAGGAGAAAAGGTATGAAGGTAATCTTTGCCGGCCTTTGACTTGAGTGTTGCCTTTGGCCACCAACCTGGCTTCAAAGCTCTTAACATAGCCATCTGATCTGAACATGATTTTATACGCCCATCTAGAGCCAATAGCTTTCTTCCTTGGTGGTAGGTCAGTCGATTCCCATGTTTTGTTTCCTTCAAGTGCTTGAATTTCCTTGGCCGTGGCATCAATCCTAGCCTGGTCTTGTGCTGATTGATGATAAGAAGATGGCTCATTCAGTCATTCATAGCCATTACACTGTTAAGAGACATATTATAATTGATAGCAATTCTGGAATAAAGGAAGAGAAATATAGTTCATCCTCCTGTTACCCGACCAAGTGTGAACAAGTCGAACACTGTTGAAGTTAAAGCTGTCTAGGCGCTGATATTCTTTTGGTCTATGGTTTCACTACAAAAAAAAAGTGCTCTTTTACGAATGTAAAAGAAATATCAAGCCTTTGAAATTTCAAAGGCTTGATATTTAGATAAAAATGAATGTGTCTGCCGGAATGATAGTAAAAATTTCCCAGTAGATATATCAGTACATCCACGTTGATTGAAATGCAAATTGGGATTAGTAATGACTAAACATTGAGCGAATGATTCTTATCCTTGTTATCAAGAGTCCGCTAGAGTCTAGACACAAGGTTAATGTATAATTCGTTCATCAATATTTGTTTTATGTGTCTGTATAAGGCCCTTGGTCATTGACTGTTCACAGTGAGAATGTACAAATGCACATCTGGTTAGCATCTATCTATGTCAATTCAATTTCATCATACCCTAGGCAGTAAACACACAACCTTCGAATTTTCAATCTTCATATATGTTCCTTTCCAAAGATATACTCCTCCTATGTTTTATTGGCCAGATCGTCCTTTGGGGGCTTTCAGAAACTATACATAGCATATACGGAGTATTACAAGTCCAATGATTGCTTCGAAACACAAACTGCTTTTGACTTTTGATCAGCAGCATCAAAGAAGAAATGCTAACGACCTAGCTATAATATACGTAGACAATGATTCTTCCCCTTGGTCAAACTGTTTCCCTTGCACATCGTAATAGAAATTTCTTATTGTTATATCCTTCTGTTACAATAATACAATCGAGACCAAGTCACAGAGGTGGGGACCTGCACTGAGAGTCTGAGAGTTACATTACTGTAGACAAATCATGTGACTAACCAATTCCTCCAAATCCACAATTCGGAGATTTTGTCAAGCTTCCACCCTCTGCTAGAGCAATAGCTCGTAATATCATTATGCTTCGTCATTATATGCCTAATTGCGTAAATAATCCTTCATTTTCTAAACAAACTGGTCCATTTACGGATTTACCATAGCAAAATTGTGTGCCTCCAGCAGAACATATTGCTGAGCTTGGTAATTTAAAAAGAAACCAGAAGCATATACTAATTGAATCTAAAAGAACAGCTGACACCTTCCTTCCTCTGACTCCATCCCGTAAAACATAAGTAGCAACTGGCCAGGTTGATGTACCATCATTCATGAATATTCCTTACACAATTTGGAGATTTTGTTAAGCTTCCACCCTCGTTGGAATATCATTATGCTTTGCCATTTTGAGCGTAATCCTTTATTTTCTAAGCCAACTTGTCTCTTTGGCATTGCAGGAATGTTCACCTCCAGCTTTTTCTTTTGTTGAGCTCTACAACCAGTGGTAATTTAAAAAGAAGAAAGCATTAACATGGTGTCAGCTTAACGAAATGATGAAATCGTGGTAGGCGACTTCCTGTTACTGGGAGTCTGGGAAAGGTATATTTGGTGAATGCTCCACACATTTTTTGAAGGTCTTATTTAGGATATAATTATTGATTGAGTTAGGCTTTTTATTGAGGAAGTGATCTCTCACATCATGGTGTGATAATTTTGTGAATTTTGAGATGTAACATGTGCAGAACCCATGTCAGCATGTCATAAAGTTCTAGTCATATGCATCAGATCAGTAGCTGCGGAATTATATTGTCTAGTTCCTGTTGCGACATTGGAGTGATGTGTTAAATGAACTTCTCTTCATAAAGCAAACTACTCATCAACGCTTCGAAATCCTTCCTAAAATGTGGGTTAGCCAATATTCACATGGTCATGCTCTAATACTTACTGAAGGCTTAATCTTCCCAGCTATAAATACAATGTCACATAATTTATCGATAATTATTACAAAGAAGAAAGAGTCTTGTCCTCTTGATTATTTGACTCCATCCCGTAAAACATAAGAAACAACTGGACAGGTTTAATCAAAATGCAGATAAGAGAAAGTTGACATTCTTTTAAATATTTTCATATTTCTGACTAGAAAGAGGGCCTCCATATACACAGAGGCTGAATTTGTTATAAATTTAGCACCAATGTGGTGTACAGTTCTTAGTTCTTACCAACTCCTACCACACCCAGCTTTTTTCACTATCCTTGACCCCCTGATGATATGTGACACACTAAATAATGGCGGAAGCAATAATCGGGAGTATTGTAAGTACTATTATTGGAAAGCTTGCCTCCTTCATTGGTAGTCAGGCCTTGACCCATGTTAAGGATGAGAGCAATGCTAGAAAAAATCTCGTCATCATGGCTCGAGATCTACCTATCATCCGTGGTGTTCTGAAAGATGCGGAGGAAAAGCAATACACTGATCCCTTAATGAAACTTTGGCTAGAAGATCTTAAGGGTGTTGTCTATGATATAGACGACCTCTTGGATGAAGTGGATTATGATGATTTGCTACGGAGCGTCAACAAAGGCCATTTTTTCCGTAAGGTCAGGTACTATGCTTCCACTTCAAAAACTGTCATTTTCCATTCTGATTTAAGTCATAGAATTAAAGACCTCCGTGTAAAACTGGACGAAATTGTAAGAAGAAAAGATAAATTTGGTTTGACTGAGAACCGAATGGAAGCCGGTGGGGGTCAAAGGAATAATTTCAATGGTTGGCCCATTGTGAATAGGACAGCTATTGTTGGGAGAGATAAGGCTAAGGAGGACATAATAAGAAGAGTGTTGGCTCTTGGTGATGTTCGTACCCCCTCCGTGCTTCCTATAATTGGGATGGGTGGGATTGGAAAAACTGCATTGGCCAAGTTGGTGTATAAGGATGTACATCATCAGTTTGATATCAAACTATGGGTTTGTATCTCAGACAAGTTCGACGAACAGAAGGTACTAGAGGACCTTATTAAAGATGCGGGGGCAGGTATTAATGCATCTGACTGCAATATAGGACAATTGGTGTTAGAGCTTCAAAGATTGTTGAAGGAGAAAAAGTACTTCCTTGTGTTTGATGATGTATGGGTGGAAGACTGTGCAAGGTGGCAAGATCTGATGAGTATTTTTCAGAATATTGGTAAAGCTGGAAGCAGTATTCTTGTCACCACAAGAAAGGAGAAAGTTGCTCTTATTACAAAGACAGTTGCACCCTATAATTTAAATAAGCTTTCATATGATGCTTGTTGGCAGATGTTCAAGCAATTAGCATTCAGAGATGGTGAGGAGCAACAATACTCAAATCTCACAACGATTGGCAAATCTATTGTTGCAAAGTGTCAAGGAGTTCCGCTTTCAGTGAAATGTTTAGGAAGTTTGTTACGAAGTCAGAGGGAGGAACAACAATGGCAGAAAATCGCCAAGATGGATAGCTTCAACAAATTAAAGGAGTATGTATTAGTCAATCAAATTTTAAAGACAAGTTATGACGAACTTGATCCAAATTTGAAAATGTGTTTTGCTTATCTCGCATTGATGGCAAAGGACATTGAATATGTTTCACTACATCAAACATATATTTGGAGTGCACTGGGATTGCTACAACCTCAAGACGGAAGAGAAGAAAATGAACACGAAATTGAAGACTTTGGAGCCACTTGCTTGAAGGAGTTGATATCTGCATCCTTTCTTCAAGAACAAAAACTTGACTTTAATGAGAATATAGAGTCGTGTAAGCTACACGATAGTTTGCATGACCTAGCCATGGGTGTACTCGGGGAGGATTTGGCTATCGTGACTTCGGGAGATCTTAGAGTTTCAGAAGCATCCCGACACATAGTTTGGGGTTATGAGGGACGACCAAATGCTCTATTAAAGAAGGAATTTCCAGAAAACCTGCTCAAAGCCAAAAGAGCGCGGACATTCAAATTTAGTTATCGAATGAACACTATAAGCCGAGCTTTTCTAGAAGGGATTTTATCCCATATGATTTGGCTACGCATCTTGGAACTGCAGAATAGCCACTTTGAGGAGTTGCCGAAGACTATTGGGAACTTGAAGCACTTGAGACTTCTTAACCTATCATACAATCCTATCCTCAGAAAACTCCCAGATGAGATATGCGAGTTGTTAAAGCTGCAGGCCTTGTATCTGAGTAAATGTGAGAAACTAGAAGAGATACCCAGGAAGTTATACAGGCTCGTATCCTTGAGGTATTTAGGAGTAACTACATGTCAGCGTAGCTTTGATGGGACCCAGCTCCATGAACTGCCAAACTTACGTGATTTAAGGCTCCTGTCTTGCCAAGGCATGCTATCTCTATGGAATGATAGTAATGTGCCAGTCCTCGATACCCTTCGACGCTTGGTCATTTATAAGTGCTCCAGATTGACGCGCCTTCCAAATAGCATGAAGCATCTTTCTTTCCTGGAGATGCTAGTGATACATGATTGTGCAACACTAGATTTGGAGGCAGGAGATGGTCTAAGTGGCCTTTATAGCCTTCAAACATTGATGATCATAGGGTTACCACGGTTAAAATATCTTCCACCCGGTATTCAAAGTGCTGCAAAATCACTTCGATATCTGAAGATAGAGGACTGTAGAGGTTTAATCAAGCTTCCGTCTTGCTTGAAATCATTTGCCTCTCTTCAAAGACTACTAATTAACGGTTGCCCGCATCTATCAGGAAGATATGCAAAGCCTAGTGGAGTAGACTATCCTCTTATACGACATATCCCCATCATTTGGCTAAATGGTCATCGGTTGACTTCATAACTATAAGCAGGTATCTCTTTAATCTCAACTTCTCTAGCCAGTTGGATTGTTATTTGCTTGAATCTTTTGTCATTATCATGTTTTCATAATCCTTACAATTATTTTCTAATCTCAACTCCTTACGCTATTTCTCTATTACTACTAATTCTATGCACACATCCTATTATAAAAAATAACTGTACACAGCTTCCGTTCATGATTTTTATTTGAAAATTCTACATGGTGACTGTATGTTTAAAACTTTTCCTTATGATAACAAACGCACTTTTTGAAGCTTCATATAGTGATCTTATATTTAAGAATGATAGCATGCCGTGAATCGAATTTAGTGAATCTGTTATTTGCACATCCAAACTAACGTAGCTCTTAATTCCCTCCATTTTTTAATCTTTATAACTGATACTATGATATGAAACCTCATTTTTCAGTTTTTGTTAAATAATGAAAATTAGAAATTCCCATAATCTTATCCATAGTGGAATTTTTGAGACTGCAATTAGGTATAATATTGAATGAGGTCAAGTCTATTTGGAATTTTGAGGAAAACATAACAAGGTGATATGAAGTAAAGAGAATTGAGGACCAAGTTGAGTTTTAGATGTGCAAATTGACAAATTATAACATTTGTACATGATATGCTAACATTCACAAGTATGATATGAGATTTGAAATTAAGGTACACTGCTCGTGTAGAACACACTTTGCTGTCCTCTGAATTCATAAACGACGCAAAATAATACACAGAAATAGAGCAACTATGTTTTTATTTTTTGTGAGGGGGGACTTGGGGTTTGAATTGGGTAGCATCTAAGCGACTTCATTTTCTTTAACAGGATTTCTGTAGCTCAGTGTCGACAACGATGGTCTGCAATATTGGATTGGATTTTATAAGCATTCACTAGGCACTTCGGCAGCAAGGAGTGTAAGCTTCAATTCAGAGGCCTTATGTAGGACACCTTGATAGCAAGTTAGCAACTGAAAGCAAGTTGTGCTTCTAGCAAGAGATTGTATGCTTCGTTTGGGGTGGATGGGTGTTGTTGCTAACTAAGTGGTTCAATTTGTCTAGCGTCTATTATTTGCCTTTGACTGTTGTAAATACGTTGTTTGCCTTGTATTGTATGTAATTAATTTTCAAGTTGAATACAGACTGTCCTGATTACCTGATCGTGGCTCTCTTCTACGTTAGCTCTTTAACAACATTACTTGGTGAGTATTAACTATAATCTATATCTCTTTCGAGAACAGAATTATTGGTGTGCACACGAATGATTATTAGTAGATAAATCAATTTATTTTTGTATACGACAGCTTCACGATCTGAGTAACCGAATGTTCACCAGATGTTACTCATGGCTGATCTACAGCCAATGTTTCAATCACCTATTCACCTCGCAGACGAATAAGTTAGCTCATACAATTCAGTCTTCCTGGCACTTTAGATATTTTGCTATTAGTTTTGTTCTGAAGCTCCTTCTTGGAAATGCTAGGTGAGTAGGTGATAGGGGCATTTGGAAGCTTGCAATACATAGTAAGTAGTAACTAGTAACTAATGCCACATCCTTAATTCCTTATATAATATTTATCTATATCTAACATATTGGACGTATTTTACAATACGAAGTAGTAGTTTGAAGTAAGATGCATCCAACAAACACCAATTCTTGAAATATTATTCTCACTAGAGCAAGCTAAGGTGACCCATACAAGAAATTTCGCAGAGGCCAGAATGCAATGTAGCATGGAAACGGATAGGGGAATTGAAACGGGTATTGGTCTTGGGATGAGGAAACAAAAATTCTCTAAAATAAAGGGAACATGTACGGCGAGGAAACTTTACGAAAGTATAAAGATTTTGAAAAGATCTAAAATAGGAAAATTAAGTATGTGTATGCTTAAAATGAACTCACAATGTTGTCAAATATGTCAAGTTAATATACCCTTGTAGCCAAAACAATTTACACATTGAATATAGATGAAAATATTAGTAAGATATGCACCAACACACATGTCAATATAAGGCCAAATTTTCCAGGTATTCCCCTGATTTCGTGATTCCAAAACAGGTATAGGTACGGATACGGGGTATGACACTAGTTAGAAGTACCTCTTCTTCAAAGCCAGAATCTCTTGGAAGCCCCATCTTGTGCTCAACCTTGATTCCTTTATCGCTACATCCTTAAACGTACAGACCAGTCCTTTACATAAAGGGTCTCCGATCAGAGGTGAATCGAACAAAATTCTAAGGTAGTAATGTTATACTCCCTCCGTTCCATTGGGATGTTAACGTTTGCTTTATCACCAAGACCAAGCCAAGCTAATTAAGAAATGATAAAGCACATAAAGAAAAGGTAAAGTAGTCCATTTAAGTGAGGTCCACAAACCAAATGACTTGGGTTTCTATAAACCAAGGACAAAAAAGAGAATTTACATACCAAAAAATTGCCAAAATAAAAAAGGTTAACAAATGAATAGAACACCCAAATAAGAAAACATTAACTTATGAGTGGAACGGAGGGAGTAGTGCCCTTGATAAAATAAACAAGTTTTTTTTTTTTATTTTATTAGAATTGTATTCAAGCATCAAATTTTAACTAGCCTTACTTCTCAAAGGAAGAGGATGTGGGGAAATAGATGGGATAAATGGAGTATTTTTTGGATAAGGTGAGAGGGGCAAAAGTTAATTTGTTTCTCAATAACTTTTGAAAGTAGAGAACAACACATGTTGAGTTCGACCAAGCTAGACCATATAATTTTTAAGTTATAATCTACTATTTGATGAAAACGAGTTGCCATGAAGACATATGTACATATCTTACTTCAACATGCAAAGCCCTTACAACTACTTTCACGAGAAGACAATGTATATAACAAAGAAAACCTAAAAACAACAGTATTCATAGCTCCATGTCGAGCACGACCAAAACCTTATTTTTTCATGAAATTGCTAAAAGCTTTCCAAAACTTCTATTAAAGTTCACGAAAAATTTGTAAAATTTATACAAATCTTTTAACAAACCATAACTAGCTTACAAGACTACATGAGTTCCTAATTTTCTTCACAAAAAATCCCATAAAAATAACTTGTTCTTAATTATAGTCACTCTTCAATGGAACCAAGCCAAGGTCAAAGGCTTTCCTTAATCAACCCATCAAGAGTCATATCAATAAACTACTGTGTTTACACTATTTGCCTATTGCTATCACACCCATAATAAGGACTACTACTACTAGTAGAATAAATCCCTTCTTTTTCTTCCAAGTTCAAAGAAAATATAAATATTTGTCGAAGTTATTATCTTTTTAGAAGGCATAGGATTAGGAATAAAGGACCATTGCCTAAGACCGTAAATACACTCCTATTTGGCTATTATTATATTTATACCCATAATAAGGACGGAGTACTACTAGCAGTAGAATAAATTCCATCTTTTACTTCCAAATAAAAAAAAAAAAAATAAATTATCGAAGTTATTAATATTTTAGAAGGATTAGGAATATAGGAATGTTGCCTAAACCCGTAAATACAAGGCAAGTGCCGTGTCCAAGATGGTAACTTAACAAAAAAGAGATTGATTCCAATTCTCGTTAAACCCTAGACCTATAAATACATACACACTCCGTCGCACACAAACCCCTCTTGCGTCTCACTCTCCTCCTCCTCTCTGTCCACATCGAATAATTAACAGAGAGTGAGAGAAAAACAATTATCCTTCAACCATGCTTGTCTACCAGGATCTCCTTAGCGGTAATTCCTTTAATTTTTTACTTTGTTGATTTATATTGATGGGACAGTAGACGATGATCTGTTTTTAATTTATTTTGTTGTTTGATTGAATTGTGATGTTGGTATTACTTGTTTGATCTAGATCTGTTTGATATGCTGATTTTTTACTAGAATTTTGTTCGTTGTGAATCGTGTAACTGAAAGATTGGGTTTTTATTTAATTTAGGTAGGGTTTGGGTTTGGGTTGTTGATGGGTTAATGTAATTCAGCTTAAACCATCTGAAATATTCGATTTTAGTAAGTTTAATTGGACTTAGGTTTAGATCTTGTTTTAATTTTGCTTGCCTTGTTGATGGTGTGATTGAATTTGATTGTTAAGGGTGAATTTGTTGTTGGGATAAAACGTGTAGGATGGTCTGATTATTACTACTTCACAAGTTGGGCTGTTTTGCAATTACTTTTGTTGTAAGTTTGATTGTATTAGTGAGGATATGAGGGATGGATTAATTGTTTGGACTGAATTTTTGCTGGGCGAAAACGTATTAGATGGTGCGATTTAGCGCACCCGGTGCTATTGTCGGATCGTTTTTATCGGTATAAATTTTAGTTTTAGTTAATTGTTGACAGCATGTATCCGTGATTTTTTTTGCTGTATGGGTATTGAATTATTTGGATTAAGAATAATTTGATTAGACGTGTTGGAAAGTCGCAATATGTGGATCTGTCTGATTGGTTTTAAATTTAATGTTGGAATGAACAGGTGATGAGCTTCTCTCTGACTCTTTTGTTTACAAGGAAATTTGTGACGGAGCTCTATGGGAGGTAGAAGGAAAGGTAATAATCTCATATTGATCTTCTTCGTCGCTTATGTTTCGTGTTTTGGATACTGGTGGCTACACCTTTATGTTGTTTGATTTATTATTTACTATGATTTTCTGTTTTGCAGTGGGTTGTTCAAGGCGCTGTTGATGTTGACATCGGTGCCAATCCATCTGCAGAAGGTGGTGATGATGAAGGTGTCGATGACCAGGCCACCAAGGTTGTCGACATTGTTGACACCTTTAGGCTCCAGGTAATTGTCTTTGTGGTTTAGATCCTTGCATACTACTTGGCCAACTGGTTTTTGCCGTGGTGCTGACTTTTTTACTTTGCAGGAGCAACCTCCTTATGACAAAAAGCAATTTGTTGGATGGGCCAAAAAATTTATCAAGCTGTTGACACCCAAGTTGCCAGCAGAACAGCAAGAGGAGTTCAAGAAGAAGATTGAGCCAGCAGTCAAGCACCTCATGTCAAAGCTGGGTGACCTTCAAATGTAAGTTCTTGTCGAAACCTTGACCATAAAGATATTTCACATAGCTATTTTTTTCATGCTTACCGTGATCAACACGGGCCATTATTGAGATGTTTATAGTACAGTTGTCTAATAGAAAACCTAAAGAGTAGTGCCGGTTTCATAAATCAAAATCTTGCATAGTTTGTAATTATGCTGTGAAGTTGCTGTTAAAATGTCTGGTATGGCTTGCTTACATTGAACTGCTCTTTCTCCTGCAGCTTTATTGGTGAGTCAATGCATGATGACAGTTGTCTCGTCTTTGCTTACTACAAGGATGGTGCTACTGACCCAACATTCATCTACTTCCCCCATGCTCTGAAGGAAGTCAAGTGCTGAGGGAATGAGTTTAGTGCAAAACCTCTTAAAGTGGTGTTTGCCGTGATTTTAGCTTTCTTAGTTGTTTTTGAGTTCTCCTGTTCCTCTCAATTTATCTGGAGTTTAAACATCTGTACGTTATGAACCTGGGTTGGTGACATTAAGCCTTCCCCTTTGTGTGTTGTCACTGTTCCGTCTTCTGGGAGTTTTAGATATAGTAATTGATACTCGTTTTTCCGACAATAATCTTATACTTGCCACTAAATTTTACTCCCCACCAATTGATTTGTTAACTTTTGTGACTCTCAAAGTTAGGTAAGAATCCTTAACGCAAGAGATTGTTTTGAAGAGAATGTTTCTTGAAATTTTTGTTGACTGTACTGGCGAGGCAGTTAGAATTATGTATCCTAAATTTGAAGTCATGATTCTTAATTTTTGGCCTCGAAGAGTGACCTGCAGCAACAGCAAGAAAACCACAACATATAACGCGGTAGGTTATGTGCGTTGGTTCCAGATTTGGTCGGAATACAATGCTATATGACTAAGCTGTTCAATTTAATCGTCTACTTCATGATGCGTATCACTTCGAAGACTACCTAGTCAGGTAACATGGAAAACTGAAAAATGTGACTTGCCCGTAATAGAAGACGTTTAGTTGGCTTGGAACTGTATATAAATTTGTAGAGAATTTGCCGTCAAAAAAGTTGTCCACGGCACCATAACTTTACAGATTTACATTATTATAGTACGGTCTTTTCTATGACGAGAAGGCTCCTTCCATTTCCTGCTATCATTAGCTACGCGGGAGAATGAGAATTGATACCATGATCGATTTCCCGAAATTAGTAATGAAGGGTCGGCTAGCATGAGAAGGGTAAATTGTTGGCTACAGTTGCACTTTGCATCCGGTGTTGTGGGGAACTGATTTTTACACTC
>CAAKMY010120201.1:0-35719 GCA_901111285.1 Corrigiola litoralis | reverse complement strand
CTCTCAACTTCATGGAAGTTATCATAGCACTTAGTTTAACTAGTTAGAGGTTGTTTAAGCTTAAGCAGAGTGTTCAGCTTTAATACCATGAGAATACAGTAGCATCAAAACTCGGAAAAAGAGTTTCGCCGCCTCACTGATCCTACGTGCCTCAAGTCCGGATTAAAGCGGATGGAAAAACCCCCAAAAAAACAAAAAAAAAACAACTTTTAAATACGTTGAACTTCTAATCATTGGACTGACTTCCCTCTGTAATTTCTCAAACAAAGAAGTGAGGTGGTACTAAATGTCAATAAAACAAATATTTCCTCCACCTAAGTCAGGACGCAAATAATGGCATTCGTTTATTTTCCTTCCCTGTGCACTCTTTTTTCCTTCACAAGTCATCAATGATTTCTAAAAGTTCACTTGCTTGGAAATGTTGCCAAACAACAAGTTGAAAGGATTGAAGTTGAAAATTTAACAGTAGAAGTTGTTCTGCTGGATACAACGCCAAAAAATAAAGCATATTGTGAGTTGCCACATAACGCATGGCCAGCATTAGTCCCTCATATGGATAATACTTACCGACTTGATTAATGATTATTGTGTAAAACATCATGTATCATAGCCTCATAGGTGGGGTCAATGACTTAGTGAAAAAGGTACTACTAGTATTAGAAATTTAGAATGGTCAACCATTTATTGATCCATATCATCTACATTTATTGGCCTTGAGTTTCTTAGATTGAAAATAACCTTAACTTAATCAAGCGATTCAATAACTCAAGCCTAACTCGTTCGTCTAGAACATAATCAACCAAGCTAGCAGTCCTTGTATGTAACACTGCGACATTCTTGTGAAATGATTTGTAGCTAGGAGAAACCCAGAAACTACGACAAAAAAGAAAAAAGAAGGAAAAGAGAAGCATCTGTACATTTTTACATTGTCAAGGACACTCAGACACTCAGTCATGGTCTAGTATAGCCGCAAGAGAGAACTTCTATTAGTTGACCTCTCCTAGTTTGGATTGGAATAGTTAAAAAAATCTACCGGCTAACTCTAGAGCAAGTGTGGAAGACCAGAAAAACATTTTTAAGGAACTAAAGAGTAAAACCTCAATTAGTCAATTTAACACTAAGCTCACTGCGCTCTGAGGAAGTATAATGATGATGAAAAAATATGAGAAAGAAAAAAGGTTTATAAGGCGGTTCACTATCACTATCAATGTGATGGCAATGTCCTAATTACCTTACAACACTTCGGTTATGAAGCTAATCTGTCTATTGTTACTACTGAATGGTTTTCTTCACAACTCACAAGACATCACCTCACTACTCACTAGTCACTTCTCTCTTGCCTACAGGCTCTACAGCTATTCCTTCAGTTGCTCACTTGAAAAGACCTACTGCCAGAACTCAAAACCACCGTGTTATCGCTCGGTTGCAACTCTAACTAGGACATGTAAACATCGCCCCAACGCAAATTAAGTACTCATAGGAGTTGTAAGATGTGGAGCATAGTTGGCTTTTAATTATTCGGAGATGTTCCATGAGTGGATTTTGGTGTCTGAAGGAAGGTAGAGGACGGCCATGTATAACGGAATTCGGATATGCAGAAAGAGTTTTAGCCGTCTAAATTAAGAAAGGACATGCAGTGAGGATCATGCTGTAGATTAATTTTGCTAAATCAGTAGCGCCAACCATATGGATTAATATCAGTCCTCATGGCAGCACACTGTAACGATATAGATATTTCATATCAGCAACATAAACTTACAGCGTAAATAGAGCAAAATCCACATTCAGGCTAGATTTCATACTCACATAACAGCGTAAAATAAGTATAAATAAGCTATCGGCTATATAATACTGTAGATATACACTCGGGATCGAAATTCAAAGATACAACTCATTTACAACCTCATCCTAGAAATGGTTGCTAAAGAGAACCTGAGATCTCTATGAACTTTGGAGCCTAATACCTCATACAGACTTGACATACATAATTATACAGAAATCATCAGCAGGAGTAACAGCAATGACGTGAGCCTACCGGTGAAACACAAGATGTATCACACACTATGTTCAAACATGTAACCACACCCATTCAACCAACCCAAAAAGCCGCAACAGTGGTCAGATCTCATTTGCTTCATTTAGCTATAACAATCGACAATAAAACTAATAAAAGCCAGACAACAGATCATAAATTAAGGAGACTGGGGCTACTATCATTCGCTTGAACTAAGGCTCCCTGTGAAAGAGCTACCACTAGCATCGCGGCTATGTAAAGAAAGACCCCTCATGTGGCCAGACAAACCAGCACCATCCCCCTTCTTCTCCTGGAAGAATTTTTCCCTCTCAACATGCTTTGCGGGCGGGGGTGGTATGGAAGTGGCTAAAGGAGGTGCCTTCAATTCATGGGTAGGTGACTCAAGAGTTATAGGTCGTATAAGAGGGCGATTCAACCTTTCAGTTGGAACTGAAGGGCCAAGCAATCCTAAGGGCCTCTCTGCCACACTTTCTTCGTCTTCAGGCCTCACATGAGCTTTTCCTTTTCGAATTCTGGACAAAGATCCACCATTAACACAAAACAAAAATTTCAGAACCTGTAGGATAGAGAAGAAATTGGATGGGCTGCATAGGCACATACCTATGAGAGAGCTGCTCTGCCTCCTCTTCTTCCTCTGTTTCTTCAAGGTCAATATGGTTAATACCATTTGATGCTGATGTGGGCCCACCAACATGATTACTATGGTGTGATGCCCAACTGCTCCTACTCTCATGATTATTATGATTTGGTGGCGGAGTGGGCCTCTCGGGATGCCCAACGGGACTACCAGTTGATGCAGACCTGTGTGAAAGGAATGCCTCATGTCTTGCCAGAACCCTGCCGAGCTGCTCATTCAATTCGATAGCCCGGGAAACCAATTTCTCATCTCTGCTTGCAGCGAAGATGGGCATAGTTACTACCATGAGAAGGTTATACAGTGTTTAAGAACTTCATTACATTTATATGGACACTACTTTATTGTCTCTTGACAAATAAGATAGGAACTTTATGCTTTTTCTGCCTCGGTGCCTCCCATCTTCCCCCAACCCCTTTTTTTCATGGGGCGCAGGAGGTAGTGTGTGAAGTCAAAGCATAGCAGTGATTACAGCTGTTGAGCAAAGCATATTCTAAACACCTCGTAGGAGTCTATCATTACAGGAGCTATACTTGAGCTCAATCTCGCGATAAAATGGTTGGGAGGTTCCCAATGGAGAGGAAGGTCTTTGAAAGAACTTCAGCGGAGTATAATACGGTGTGAGATGTGGGGTCACTAAAGCCAGAAGGCATTCATTCCATAAATGTGGTTTTTTGGTACAGTTTCATTTTGGACAATTATGCATGAGCTGGTACAATCTAGCTCCAAACTTCAAAGGAGTTGCTGAAGTTCTCTATTTCACGGTCATACTCAGTGGTGGAATCATCCTTTAGTGTTCATATTCCAAAATCTCTTACGAGGGGTATATCATTCAAAAAAAGCTACAGTGCAATTTGCAAACTTATAGAATTCTAAACCTTTGGGAAGAGAATATATTCTTCAAATTGGTCAGTTTTTAGAAAGAGATACCAAATTTTGCAAACAGTCAGTTCCTGTGGAATAGGATAGAAAAGAATAAGTTGGTCAGCGCCATGTTCTATGCTATTGGCCTCTAGCTATCCAACCCTATTTTCTGGGTTTAACCTAGCAACCTGGCAAAGGATGAAAAGAGGTGGACTCTTGACATGTAGAAGCTGACTTCTGAAGCAATTTGGTAGTGTCTGTAGAAGTCAGGGAGTATGTTTTCTAAGCATTGAGTCGACACAAACAATCCTCTTTGAGGTCATTGTATGATTGGAGCAAAGTGCTTCAGTGTGAGCGCCGTTGATCATTTCTTGATATTGTGGAGAAAATCATGCATGAATCATTAGCCTCGGAACGATATGGTTATCAAACCTAGCCTCTTGCTAAATACATGTTACTGACCCTCGGTTCGCTAATAGCGCTGATCACTTCTTGAGAAAAATAGCTAACTATTTCTTCAATTTTATAGCCAAATAGGCACTGAACTGGCCAAACATATTAGCACAAGGAAGATGCTTTATATCGTATGTAGTGAATCACTATTGTGTGAAAGAAGGAAGGTAATATACCAAGTTGCACAATAAATAAAAATTGATCATAGGTGAATTTTTAACAGAAACATAGCTTGGAGACAGAAGGTGAAAAACTGAAAACTCCGAGTCTACCATAAATCCTTATCCTTCATCTTTTATTGTCCATCAATATTCTTTGCAAATATGAACCACGACTCTCCATACTTCCCCGAGGTATCTGTGTTGGACACTTGTCATACGAACATGGGTACGATCACTAGACACTTTACTTTAGGCTAAAAACATGCAAAATTTTGAGAAAATAGTCCAGTCCGATGCCTGGATACACACCCGTGTTGCCGTGTCTGATACCAAACACCGATTTTGAGCAACAGCTTTACAACTAAGAGGAAGTTTAAAACAGGAGCAAGTATATCAAAATACACAGAAGCGAAAAAGACACAAATTTGTACCTGGAACTCATCACAAGGTGCATTACTTTATCTTTTTGGAATGAACATTGTTCCACAAGATCAAGCGTGAACTCATCCTTTGCCGCCTGAAACAGAAGCAAAAGAGAGTACATATTTAGGCAACGTTAACAATTAGAGAATCTTCAAATGTAAGAGCAGCCAAAACAGCCCACAGATGCGTTAAGCCACAAGAACGTCTACACATTACAGATTCCCTTTTTCCAGATTTTATCATTCATTATTTATTTATTTTGAGAAGATTGAACAATTCAAAAGTTTCAGATGATAGAATAGGCAAAATTGTGAAGTTATTCACAGAAGAAGCTGAGCAACAGCTAGATGTGGAACAGGTGGAAAATACTGCGACAGACCAAATACTAGGAGGCTATAAGATGCAATGTCTATTTACATACAAGCTAGACAGAGGGAAAGCTTGTACATGCCTGCTTGTCCTCGGCCAGGGTTTGTCTAAATGTATTTTCACAATGTTCCTACTCCTTATATGCTGCTAAATCATGCCAAACCCATCAGCCAATATGGCAACACATCCCAAAAAAGTTTATTTAAATTCGACAAGTATAGCTCAGTAAAGTCTGAAGCTTGTTGAGCAGGTTACTGAGAAAGATCGACAGGAACCCAGTTACTCTGCACCCCCACTCTACAGTCTATACTCTTTTTTTGGTCTAAAATGTGGGCACAAAGTCGCTGATAAGAATCGAACTTCAGGTATAATGGTCTTCCTGGTGCTTACGTAAGAAGCTTTTCAATTGCTTTTTAAGGTATCGTTACACGAGACTGTACATTAGGAACCGGGTTACCATCTACTCTTTCCATTCCCAGCAAGAAGGAACCGGCTTAACTCAGCTAGCATTCAGAATCATAAATCTGAATCATCTACATGAAAATCTGTTACCAATCAGAACAAAAGAAGAGTAGAATGTACCTCAGGATTTTGAGCATTGACAGCGTCAAGGACTTCTCGTAGAACCTCCAATGCTGCACTAGCCTTTTCAATTATACTGCATAGAAGCAAACACAAAAAATTAATAATATCATTCCTGAAATGAACAATTTCTAGTCAGAATATGTAATATTCTAGCCACACCGTAATTTTCATATCGAGATAACCATCGGAAAGTGTTTGATGGCAAGATATGCATTGAGGTGTACTACCAACTACTTTAGCCCCAAACACTGTTCACTAAAAGAATCTAATGGAGATCTGATGGCTGATGCCACAACTTGACTAAGAGACACTCTCTGTCCTACATTCCTTATTTGTGAGTGAAAAGATGACTGACAAGCATAATGCTACCTAGCCGCCAATTAAACTACGAGAAGGATAAGAATAATCTCTAGAATCAGAAACTGCCAACAACAACCCCTTACAGTTATCAGCAGGGTCTAGGATTTGCAGAACAGCTAATAATCAGATATTATCCAGCAGAGAACAAGTGGCCATATAACGTAAGTTTTACTTAAAAAAGAGAATATAATAGAACCGATCTAACAAGGATATCGGGAGGTAAATAAAGAAAAAAAAAGGTGATTAACATGAAGCACCAGACACAGGACCGAGAAAAGAAAAGAGAGGCATTAGCACTCTGATGACAGCACATGAAAAAATAATTTTTGGAGAATCATGATTTTGCTTTCATAAAAGGCAAGCATGACGTGAAAATGACAACCCATGGTCAAGGCTCAAAACGGAAATTGAAATCACACAAATGAGTCTCATAAGAGAAGACCAGGTTTAGGGCGATCTATAAGAGCATAGAAGTAAGTTCAGGAAAATGCTTCCTAAAACCTTAAAATTTCCATCACGACTTTTCAAAAATTCTAGTTTTGTTATAGTTATCACTGTTTCACGGATATTGGAACTATTTCCATGAGAAAAACATATCATTAACCATGGAAGCATAAATCATTTTCACCATACCAAGATTAGGAGTCATCCAACCAATGATAAACAAAGTGAATGGGACAGAGATACTAGGTATTGACTACTGACTCCTGAGAAAACCCAATAACTAGTTTTATTTTATAGGTAATAAAAGAGTATCAGCCACACTCTTAAGAGACCGACTTTTAAGTCATGGAAAGACAAAGCCCACACAAATTATTGAGCCCACATGCGTGGCCCATATAAAGTCTGATAAATACATTAGCCAGCTCTGTATGTTGTCATCTTCTCTGCAGACAGGGTGGTATTGCTATCACATACTATCAGGGTGTAACGGGGCTTTAGTCCAGACTATCATTATGGTGACTTTTTATCTTTTTCTCTTTTCTAGTTCTCTTCTAGCGTATCTTACACCATGGCTCGTGGGGTATCTCCTACTTCCTTTCTCTTCTTTTACTCTTCACTTTTATTTACTTCTTTCCTCTCTATCCGTACATTTTAAGTCTTTAACCTACTATATCTAGTATGTATAAGAACACAAAAAAAAACATAGCTCACCTGGAAAATGGAAATGCTCCATATCAATCTTACCTTAACCACCTCCAAAAACTTACTCCCTAAGTTGTGGGTTGTGGCTATGTTATTCAAAGTGATTCCTCGTAGAATGTCCATGCACAAACATGTCAAAAAAGAAAAAAATAAAAGATCTCTGGATATGTTGAACCTTAGCTTTTGTGATTGGTCTTAGCGTTTTGCTTGCTGTCATACGATTGATTTATTCTTCTTAGTGTTGCCAAGTTATGAGAAGTGTCATAAGCAAATAATACATTAGCCAAGAAGATCATAATATGGCTAGGGATCTAGAGCAGAGGAAACAACCAACAACAGAGCCTAAAATCCCAAATTGATTTGGAGTTGGCTTACATGAATCGTCATTAGGAACCATCAAAGTTTTAAAAACTAATGTTATGAAAGGAAGAAGTGTGTCTTTGGTAGCAACTATAAATCATTTCGATTAATTGTGATTAACAGTAATTTATGTGGGTCCTTGTAGCAACTATAAATCATTTTGCTTGTCACGATGGCTTGGTTACAATTGAATTCCAGCTAACTGAGAGCCATGGTCGATCCGAGAAACTAGGAAGAGGACAGTAAAGGCTATGCTACTGAAGATGTCTTTAAGTCATGCAGTATACTCAATAACAGGAAAGGTTTATTCGAGTACTTGAGAGCAAATTTTATCAGCTACTCGGCGTGCAAAGGATGCATCTTGGCAGGTTCATATTCTAGGAAAGCCAAGAAATATTTCATAACTGTTACATACTTTTACAGGTACATTTGTGCTGTAATGTTTTAAGTCCAGAAGCTGCACATGAAGAGAGTCGAGACAGAAACCTTCCTAAAAGTTGCAGCCCTCTTTAGTTACTGATGTCATTGTCGCTTCTGGTTCATTTGTTATTGTATCATGTTGGCACTTATTATATATGTGCATATACCTTTGGCTTTGATATAGTTCTACGAATTCCTAACCATGCAAGAACTGAAGCAAGTATTGTAGGCATTGTATTTAATTACCTAGATCCAGGAGCAGGCTGAGGTTCCTCCCTTTTTGGGACCCTCTCTTCAATACCGGAGGCAACCTTTGCAACTGTTAAGTTATTCTGGTTTGCACCGGGGGAAGCACGATCAGATGAGACCAGAGGAGGAGGCCTTTGAGGAAACTTTACCCCTGCACTCTGAATAAGCAGACAGAATCAGTGCGCCATAAATATTAAGTCAACCGCTAAATTTACTTAGGAACAAGACAAAAAGTTCAATATCATTGCCTATCTGAGGCCCAGTCATGAGCAATGATGAAAATCTAGTCCAAAGTGTGAAACAATAGAAGAAAGACATGAACTTCCATTGACTCTTATAGGTACATTGACTGATTAGCCAAATCAGAAAGCCTAGATGTTCACAAGAGATGCATGTCTCCACCTACCACCAACTCATAGTAAGCATTGTAATATTGAGGAAAGCTTCCAGACGCTCCACCAACTGATGTCTGTGTGGCATCTAGAAGAAGGAATATCCTTTCTCGTACAGGTAAATCTGACTGCAACGGGAGCAACGACATTAGATAATGCATCAACAGACAAACAACATTGTTGCTACTTGCTACTGTCCAACGGCCTAGCCACCGTCTTGCTATAAAGAAAAGTGAAACAATAATTACCTTTTTCTTCACAATTTTGACTAATATACTGAGTAGCCCTGCTTCAATCACCTGCTTATGGACAGCCTCACCAATATTGTTCATCAACATCTCCAACAACTGGAAATTCCAACAACAATCCAACTGTTAACTCCATTTTATCAATCAAGGAATGCTTTCTACGTTTAAATATACTATTCCTCTCCTTAGATCACGGAGAACATAATGAAACTTTAAACAAACACGAAGTTCAACAATGAGCAGGTAGTAATAAGTAATTAACCCATATAGATGATTCATAAGTACCCACCGATACGGCATAAAGTTGAGTATTTGGACTTTTACTACCCAAACGCTTCTTGATCGCCTTTATCACATCCTTCGATTGCCTGCACAGAGGAGGTGCCCAAGTATTAATTAGAATAAAGGTAAGACAGGTACTAAGAGTTTTAGTTTTCTGCAAACAAAGACATTAAAAGCTTACAATCACTGATCAATGTTACCAAGCTAAAACGAAAATATATGCAAGCAAAACCAAAGCCAGAGACCAGCCCTTTTCCCTAGACATTTCAGAATACCACATGCAAATTTTTCATTTATGGGATGCAAAACACTAAAATCACAACCATGGGTTAAACAAATGCTACGAAATATGCAATGCCAGATTATCTCCTGCGTCTATTGGAATAGAGATAGGAAGTATTGGGATAATTCAAGGGCAACCTCTAGGCTGTAGAATGCTAGGGCTTCAGACAACTTTTCAACTATGTTATGAAGGACCAGACAATGTATGCCTCTTCAATCTAGGGTCTGGGAACAACCTCTCTCATATGAGTATATGAGAAAGGCAAGACTGCATACTGAGCCACTTGATACCAAACTATCAACACAAAAGATACATTTCCCACTCAACAGAAACAATCCAGTTTCTACCCCTGACTAAGGCAATCTGGTTCTCATTGCATTATCTAGCTTGTGCATAGTAACTTTGTAGTAATAAGTTCCGCATAAGCTACACTTCGTGGGGGAGGCACCTCTGGACTTCAGAGGATAGAACTAGAAAACTGCTTGAGTAATGTGCAAATGTGCAATCATCACTTATGTCTCATACTCGTAATATGAGCAACATCCTGCCAGTAAAGTCATAAAGCACCAAAAGATATTAAAAAAAAACATGGAATTTCTGGATGCAAAAGGCCTAACTAAATGCAGAAGACAATCAACTATGACAATGTAAAGGCAGAATGTAGCAACAGATCTAGTTTGCAAACTGCACATACTAACTGAATCCCATGCAAACAAATGGGACCAGCTGCAAGATGTTTTCCTATTCACAGTTTTAGCTATATCCAAGATAGTTGCTGGACAGGCCCACTTCATCCCACTGATAAAGGGGAGTTGGTTCTGCAAGCAGCTAGCCAGCTTACAGTACGCGAACAAAGGGTTTACACAAGATTTTGGATGAGTGGATCCAAAAGAAAGTTGCACGGACTTTATCTAAAGTTCACTACTCTCGAACAATTAGTTCCTTGAGGGAAAGTTGCAATGAACACAACATATATACCTAATTGGTAGCTCTTTTAATTTGGCACTTTCAATACCTGCAAAAGGCCTTCCTAAACATAAAATCCATTCTCTGCACCCTAAACTCTTAAGATAAGCAAACAAGGGATCTTTTGATAGTGCTCATACTATTCATTGGATTACATAAAGTTTGTTCTCCAAATGCCATGAAAATGTGCGTATATGTTGCTTTCCACCTCCCCTTAGATGTAATCATAGCGCTTTTACTGGAAAATAGAAGTTGTATGGCTCCTTAGGTGGAGAAAGTTCTAAACATAAGATAATGTATTAAGTATTGTAGAAAACAATTCTGAAGGTAACAGTGACAATAAATTCTGTCTCCCTTCCTTTACTTAACTAGCTCTCTTTAGCTCTTGCACATCACTACATCAACTACCATCCATCACTTAGTTCTCCAACTTTCTTCTGTTATCCAACCCCACTGTCAAGGCACCCGCAGAAGTTGCCCCTTTCTTCACTTAGACAATAGGAACTACAGGGTACAAATCTGAGTTTGTAAATAGTCTGATTGGCAATTTGAAGCTACAGAGAAATCCTTAAACTTGCAAATATATTTCACAAGAATGATCAATAGTATAAGCTACGATTTAAATATCTTGCTTCATGTAAGGACTAGCACATAAGTTAAGCAGGAACAATACCTCTGATCACGTGCAACTAATTCACAAATCTCAATGTTTTTGGCCCAGTCAACCTCAGGTAATTTATCACTTGTTGCCGCATTCACAAGCTCAGAGGCCATTGTCACTGGAAAATTCTTAAGAGCCTGAAAAAAGAGATAGAAATTAATTCCCATGAGAGACATAATTGTTTGCATAACTAATGTACGGATGAGACACACATGAGTCATTGTAGAGCTACCTACAGAAGGGGATCGGCGTCAAACCAGAGCCACAATAAAGCAGTGTCAATTTATAACGTACGAAGACACTAGAGAGTAAATTCACCAGTCGAAAACGTTTTGCAGCCTCCAGGGCACTCAGAGAAATAGGCGCCTATCCCCAACTACTCTGCAAACACCAAATGAACAGAAACTGAGGACCAACACTAGCTAGCCAATTCCTAGAAATTATTCTTTTCAGCAAGTAAAAAACTAAGAGGCACAAAACAGATTTTTGCCACAACTTGTCTCAGCGTTTGGGCCACTGAGTAAACCTAAATATCCACACATACGCACTAACAAGACAGAACTCAAATTTACAAATGAGCAACATGCCAAAAGGCATATGACATTCACCCATTTCTGTAACTAGCCGTAAAATGTCCAAATCCAACTGTAACACTGCCTTTCCAAATAATGAACTGACTTACAATCGGGTACCATATTCACGTATTCGCCTATACTCACGCATAAAACTAAGAATTAACTCCTTAAGGCAATAATTTTAGGATGAGGCCCTACATAAGTCATAAACTTATAATCTGGTACAGTAGTCATGTCATCACCTTTACAATCCCTTCTCCTGTACTTCCTTTCTGAAAAGCAAACCCTTAAGCTACGCAACAAGATCCCCTTGAAAATAGCAATGCAAAAACAACTTCTATTGGCTACAATACCAGAGGCATCCCCCACCCCCCAGGTTGCCATAAGTCAGCAACAGAAGAAAATCCTGGCCATAGTATTATACGGTATTCAGGTCATGACCTATAAATTCCCCTTTCTCCTCCTATACTACTCCTTGAAGACAACGACCTAGTTCTTTACCTGGTATTTTCAAGAGAACTTTCGGAAACTTTGGGAACTCCTATACCTTCTGTGTAAAAATTTACAAGAACTTTCGGGAACATTTGGGAACCCTAAATTCGTAAGCCAGCCAAATCCTTGGAGCTACATAACACGATAAAAAGGCAACCAACTGGTTCACCCTTCTCACACAAACCAAATAGCCCGCGCTTCAAAAAAACTTAATGATGAGCTACAACTCAATTTCATCCTACTCTAGGGCTAGAGACCGAAATCTCACCGTGCTCATCACTGTTGTTGTTGTTATAATTTTTGCACAATATCACCACCATTGGAAAAAAAAAAAAAAACTAAACCCGGAATTTCTGACTTAGACATCCACATAATTTAAGCTCATACAGTAGACAATTTGATCTAACTGCCCAAAATAAGCAAACATAAGCTTAACCAACATAGTATAATTGGCTGATCTTCCTAAACACCACTTGCATAAAAACAATTAATACTCCCAAACCAAGCAAACACTAGTATCAACTACACAGTATTATTCAAGTTTGTCTTGCATCATGTAATGCGAAACTACAAATAATAAATAACTAAATAAAATGGCGCGTCTATTCTCACACCCTTTAGTCTATTCCTTCACTACGAGCAATATTTTCACTGGTATAGTCACATCCCAGGTTCCACCCTGTTGTGTAAAACTAACCAACAGCGATAACAGGACTAGCTAAAGGGTGTGTAAATAGACGCTCTCGTAATATAACTTACTAACGAGGGTACTAGTAAATGGTGAGGGAGATCGGGAGCCAGTAGAAAAGAAGTAGCAATATTATTTTCTGGAAGAGTATACAAGAAATTAATTTTAGTATTTTCTTTTTTCTTTTGTATCAAGTATAATAATAAAATGTAATAAGTGAAATGTTAAATATTTTTTATTTTTTTTTTGCTAATACTGCTTTTTTTTATAAAAGTTAAGAAGGTTTAAGAGAAAAGAATATGAGTGTGAACTGTGAAGTTAGAAGAGTATAGAGCAATGCCACGTGGATGACAGCGCCTCAAAGTCCTACATAAATAAAGTCATAAACATACCCTTTCCTTTTTTTTCCTTTCCAACTCCCTCTCACTCTCCTTTCCCTTTTTCTTTTGTCCTTGTATTTTGTAACCAACCAACGAAAGGAATTCTTTATTACCTCTTCTTCACGTTTCCCTACCTCTTCTTCATCAGAGGTAATAATGCGATGAGTCGGTTTGCGAGAAGTTCGAGTTCAGCTTGATCAAAGCTCGCCCAACTCGAGTTAAGGTCGGCTCGAGTCCTTAGAGAGTCAAGTTGAGTAAGATTTCAAATCGAATCATTAAGCTCGTGAACGGCTCGAGTTTGAAAAATATTCAAATATTATAAGCTTTTAAATAATAAAGAATTAGCAAGTGTTTTTCTTAATTTTTTAATGTATTAATGTTTCAGTGGTTCGTCATAGATTTTCATTGACAATGAAGGAAATTAACATTTGAAACATATGTATTTACCTTTTTTAAATTGATAAATTGCATTATTTCAAAAAGTAAAATAATAAATTGCATTGTTAAACATATTTCAGATGTAGTTTACACTTCATTTTCCAACTTCTTTGGCTGATTAGGCAAACTATTAGTATCTCTCGGTTGGTACTTGGTAGGATAGTGAACACTTAACATTTGGTTCTGTTATCATTGTGTTTTGGATTACATAAGATTTCACTTCACTTGTATAAATTAGCCAATAGATTATTCCTGCCAAACTTACCTAAATAGAAATCATCCCAACAAGAGAACTTAAACATGTCTCTCAAACATGAAAGTCTTAAACTGCTATATTTGTGTAAGGGGAATGAGTTATCATGACCACATCACAAACTAATTCTTTTCTACACGATTTAGTTCGAATTTGAGTATGATAGGAGCCTAAATTATTTTAGGTTGTCAACCAATTTTGACCGGATTCAAATCAAGTAGGACCATTTGAGCAGCAAAGCTTTCCCCTTAAGTTGTAAACTTGTAACACTATTGTATTTCCATAGTCTCGAACATAAGACCTCTAATAAAGCTAAAACAATCCTTATCAGCTGATCTAAGTACTCTGGTTACTAAAATATTAAGACTCTACTAAAATTTCAAGTCTCATGTATTATGATAAACTAGCATTAAGTGCCATTTATTTCAGTGCCCAAACAACAGATAAACCATCGGAGGATTAAGTCCACTTGGTCCATAGCTAAAAGGGATACTACAACATTTGGTTTTGGGGTGAGCGAGGGGCAGGGAGAGGACAACACCTGGGCAAATGGATAAAGAAGAAAGGCAGGGTGTAAGGGTCCCTGACAGTGCATTTGAAGTTTACAGGAGAATCCACATGGTTTGCTGGAACACCTTGTCTTGTGGCTGTGGACAATAATAGATTCTCTCCATGGTTGTTAACTTATTATATACGGAGTACTCTTTAGAAAGGCTTTCATAACAAGCTAATGCTCTATTCTCCTACAAAAAAAAAAAAAAAAAAAAAAAAAAAGTTGCAGTACACCTCCACTAGTGAGGTGACTTTGCATTTATGCAGACCTGGCATTGCACCACAACTGAAGTCCACAGCTGTATAATCTATTTGAAGAATTGGCCCAATCCAAACCCAACACCAACCCAAAACATAAGCATTTCCCGTCTGTGTTGCATGATCCAATTCCTCACAATATTTTTTTTTTTTTGGAGCAAATATAACTAGGTGTGTACAATAAAATTTCGAAATCAAAAAACTGAAATGAAAACCATAAAACAGAAAAATATGGTTAACCCAACCGCTATAAAAGATTGGTTAGATCAACTGAACCGTAAAATATACGCGATTAACGTTTAGGTTATTGTTCACATTTTCAAAAAAACGCTTAACCATAACCGGACCGTTAACTATTTTTTATGTATATATTCTATTTTTTTAAACATGGGATTATGCAATAAATAATTCGCTTACAATGACTTTTTCTCTCATCTTATTTCTAAATTTCAAGTTTCCCCTTTATCTCTCGTATATCCTTCAAATTTTGTCTCATTCTCCACCTTTCGTCGTTTTTATGAGTGAGATACAACTTAATTATGTACTTTCATAATTTTTTTGTATACGGTTACGATTAACCGTTGAACCGAGCTGTTTGATCCAGTTAACCGATGATCATTAACCGATTCTTGACGGTTAGGTTGCGGTTCATGATTTAGCGAACCGAATATGCACACCCCTAGATATCACCAAATACTTCTCTTTAGGACACTAGTTTTTTTAGCCCATACAAAGAATGAGTTTATAGTCATTGTAATTACTATAATGATTTTTTTTTACCTATACTACTATACCTCATTAGTCAATAGATGTTTCTAATAAATAATAAACATAAATGCAATTCTAAATTTTTATCATCCATTAAGTGTCTCAACGGTAAACTTTGACTATTTGGCTTGATTGTGTAAAAAGACGGGTTGTTAAGAAAAGCGTAACATCCCAACATCTTACCCTAATTAAGCATACAATATTATACTATTATATAATATACTAAATATAAGTATAGCTAGTTGAGATAATATGACATAATGTAGTAGAGTTAACTTTGATGTGGCACTATATGTATGAGAAACCTAAAGTATAGAAACTTGGTTGTCGAGACTGTATTTACCAACCTAACTTGTTTAACTTTACAAGCAAGTTTAAATTATTTTATGTGTTGTCTTCGCTCTTTATTTCACAAATGATGCAATACTTTTAGAAGTATTTGTGAATTATAAATATTTAAAATATCATATCATTATTTTTTGGGATAAAGCGTTTTCCCTTAAGGTTACACATAATTATTTAAAATGTTATGGTTTGGTCCGATCAATCAAAAACTGGGAAGTTAGTGACCCTAAAATATATTTTTGGTTCGATTAACCTCTTTTTCAATTCTGTCCTCTTAGGATTTTGATTTAAGACTCACTTTTTCGATTTTTTTACACACCCCTTAAATCCAAATATGCCATATACAAATGATGCGTCCTCATTACAAAAAAAAAGGATAAAAAAAATCACTAACTAATTCACTTTCGAGCTAGCAAAATCAAAATCGATTTCCCACGGACCGTCTAAAGCTCACACCAGATACGAGAAAATCGCTGACATGTCAATTTTGTATAGAGCTAATCGATACCCACTACAATTGTAGAAGTATAGAGCTGTAATTGAAAGCACAAGTGTGCTTTCTGATTGTAATGACAGGGTCTGATCCGTGTACAATGTTGTCTAGAATTGCTGACATGTCAATTCTGTTAGAAGTTAGTTGAGTTAGTTAAGTTAGGAGTTAGTTAAGGATTCCTGTCTGATTGCTATATAAGGCACAACATGACTCTGTTCATTGTAAGCTTTTTGATTACATTCACATTAATAAGAATGAAGCTTCTTCTCTTTTCTTCTCTTGAATTCATGGAACTTATCATGGTATCAGAGTTAGGTTTTCCACTGCTCCTCTTTTGCAGGATCATCAATTGGCTTTGGAAATGTGCCATTAATAAACAACAGACTTCTTACACTGCTATATTGATATATGTTGATGACATGGTGATAGTCAGCTCAGATGAACAATGTATTCT
This sequence comes from Corrigiola litoralis, assembly GCA_901111285.1. Lineage (NCBI taxonomy): Eukaryota > Viridiplantae > Streptophyta > Magnoliopsida > Caryophyllales > Caryophyllaceae > Corrigiola > Corrigiola litoralis. Next base: position 19,132 of record CAAKMY010120201.1, on the reverse strand, counting down.
TACACTGAAGCAACTTCTTAACACTCACTTTCATATGAAAAATCTTGGGCCTGTTAGATACTTTCTAGGCTTGGAGGTTGACAGGAATGATAATGGGATATTTGTCTCTCAAAGGAAGTATGTTCAAGACCTCATTAAGGACTACAAAGTTCAAGATTCTAAACCACTTGCCTATGAATCCAAACATCAAGTTGACTGACACTGCAAGTGTTCTACTTCCTGATCCTGATTATTTCAGAAGATTGGTTGGTAAGCTAATCTATGTGACAGTAACAAGGCCTGATATCACCTATACTGTTCAGATTTTAAGTCAGTTCATGCAGCAACCTAGGGATGTAAATCTACAGGCTGCAATGCATGTCCTCGCTCAGATATTTGCATCTTTGTTCTACTCAAGGAATTTTTCTGTCCAAGAACTCAAAATCCTTTCTTCAAGCTTACTGTGATTCTGACTGGGCTGGATGTCCCATGACAAGAAGATCAACCAGTGCATGGTGTATACAATAAGGAGATTCTCCTATCTCATGGAAAACATAGAAGCAGGCTGTTGTTTCAAGGTCATCAGCAGAGGCAGAGTATAGATGAATGGTTGTTGCTTGCTGTGAAGTGCAATGGTTGCTTGGTTTACTAAAGGACTTAGACATGAATGTAGCTAGTCCAGTATTATTGCATTGTGACAACCAAGCAGCAATTCATATTTATGCAAATCCAGTGTTTCATGAAAGGACAAAACACATTGAGGTAGACTGTCATTCTATCAGAGATTTGATCAAAAATGGTGTTCTTCTACCTCAACATATTTCTACAAGGGAACAGCTTGCAGATGTGTTTACAAAAATTCTGACAGTTGATCAGTAGAACAAGTTACTTTCCAAGTTAGGAGTCTGTTCCAGCCTTCCAACTTGAGGGGGGGGGGGTGTAGAAGTATAGAGCTATAACAGAAAGCACAAGTGTGCTTTCTGATTGTAATGACAGGGTCTGATCCGTGTACAATGTTGTCTAGGATTGCTGACATGTCAATTCTGTTAGAAGTTAGTTGAGTTAGTTAAGTCAGTTAGGAGTTAGTTAAGGATTCCTGTCTGATTGCTATATAAGGTACAACATGACTCTGTTCATTGTAAGCTTTTTGATTACATTCACATTAATAAGAATGAAGCTTCTTCTCTTTTCTTCTCTTGAATTCACGGAACTTATCAACAATTGACACTGTTGAACCGGAAACTAGTCCGAAATCGATCAAAAAAATTGATTCGGAACTGATTCCAGCCGAAACATGACCCGACCCGATCCAATACAGATGTCGAAGACAAAATTGATTGAAACATACGAAATAGTCCCATTGCACAAGCCTAATTAGAACCGAACTAAACCAAACCCGACTGGACCAAAATTGTCATGACACAAGTGGACCTGAACCGACATAACCCAACCCAAAACTGATCCATAGGACCATAAGTCATAAGTCATAACATACCCGACCCACCCGATTGCCAATTCTACCCTCACTAGTGAGTAGTGAGTAGCGATTACTCAGTTCAGTACTCCAGCTGACTGGATAAACATTATTAGATACTAAAAAAACATATCTTGTCCATTTGAAAACTAACTAAATATAAACACCACTATCAATCATCACCATCTGCCACCTCAGCCAACAACTCCAACAAACAAACACCAAAACACTGTACTTTTACTTACACAAATCCCAAACTCAAACTCAACTCAAACTACTCACTTGAAACTCCTTAAACTCCTTAAACTCAACTTTAATCCCAACCAAACAACAACCATGATGATCCTCAGGAAACCATCATCAATCATAAGAACCATAATAACATCATCATCATCAACAACCCACCTCACAAGATCACTCAACTCCATGCCCACCATAGTCAACGCTGCACCCTCACCACACCCGATCACACCCCCACCCCCTTCATTTTCCTCCTATAATGTCACTGGTGCTGGGAGTTCGTACATGAGAGGGGTCATGTTTTCGACCCCGAACCAACCCCTCACCATCGAAGACTTCCACATGCCTCGTCCTAAAGCTAATGAAGTCCTCGTCAAAACTAAGGGTATATGTTATTTATTTTGATGTCGTTTTATTTTCGGAAAGTCTTGGGGGAGAACGTCTTTTTTATCGTAAAAGTAGACCAAGCCATGTTGACGCGATAAAGAGATATATATTTTTGAGTTGACTTGGGCTTGCAGAGAGCTTGACTTGATTTAGTGGTGGTCGTTTGGTTGCCAATTAAAATCACGAATTCCCGTGATTTAAGAAAGTTAGAGTTGTTTGGTTAACAAAAATCATGGGAATTTCCCGATTCCTACCAAATGGAGGAGATGGCTTACCCAGCCCCCCTGGTGGTTGGCAATTTCTTTGGAATTTAATTTTAACCAATTCCGATGAATTTGTAATTCATTGGAAAAGGAAATTCATGAGAGTTATGAATTCCCATATGCAACTAAACGATCACTTAGCTGTAATAGTAGATGGTCATTTCTAAGAATTTGTGTTTTGTTTTGTGGGTGTTTATTGATGCATGTAATGGTGTGACAAATAACAACTTCTTAAATGGAGGGATGTGTGCAAGCAATTAGTACTAGCTAGATAGGGTTGAGACTTGAGACATGCTAACTATGTTTTGTTTTTGTTAATTTTTTATTTTGTTGTTTTTATGTCTTGTTCGTAATTAAACTATATTATCTTTGCAAAATGTATAGGTAAAAAATTAATAAAATTATAATTTTTATGAAGGTTTTCTTCTTGTTACAAATCCAACGGTATGATTTTCAAAATTATACTCAAGTATTTATTCGTTAAATTGAAAGTCAATGATTCACCTCAAAGAAATGTTATTTAAACAAAGAACAGGGCTCGTTCGGTATCACTGCAGTTTGCAGTTTTTGGTTTTTAGTTTCCAATGATTTCATATACAAATTTAAATAATTAATTAAAAATTAGTTGTTTGTGTAAATGTCATATCAAAAATGAAAACTGACAACTAAAAACAATAAACCACTTTTTCTGGTTTTCAGAAAATGAATTTTGGTTTTCAAAAAAACTAAAAACTAAGGAGATTATTAGTGTAATCTCATGTTTCTTTTGCTCACTTATAGCTGTTGTTGTGTCATAATAATAGGTATACAATGTGAATTATTTTTTATGTCCACGGCTATCAGTTCAGCTATTATGTCCAAAGTTCATCTGTTATGTATGGCAGTATGGAGGCCATATGCAATATACTTTGTAGTTTCTAGCTATAAATATTATTTGTATATTCTATTTGAAAGAACAGTTGGATTCTTCTGTAGAATGCCTGTCAAATAGAAGGATTTGTAACTAAAAACTGCAGAAAAGCTGTTGTACACATATGCTCAGATGCATTTCTGCAATTAAAAAAAAACCACACACACATCCAACGTCTTGTCAAGTGGAGGGCTGATGCAAAGCTCATGTAAGAACTGTGTTCACAGCAGCCCCAACTGAAAACTGTTGGGAAGTGTTACAGAAAGGATAGAGTTACGCAGTGCTTCCACAGAAGGAAGTCTGTATTAGAAAGTACATGAAATGTTGCAGAGGCAAGTTAAATAGATAATATTGCACACAGCCTTGGCCTAGACATGATTGGGGGTGGAATTTGGTGGGGTTGCCAAAGATGCTACCTTTCTTCCCCTCTCTGATCTGCAGTTTTCAGCAAACTTAATACTGTTCTGGTGCATGCCCTTCTGTTTCTCAGCATCTGTCCATTCAGCTGCGTAATAGTCCTCTTCAGTAGATTTCACGACGTCTTTTGAAGGTGGAAGAAACATGCTTCCCCATTGTGGGAAATGAATTAATGCCACAGGGAGAGTGCAAGCAATGATCATCACACCCATGTAGGTGAGCCCTTGTTCAGTTGTGTACTTAGAGGTTGAGAAGAAGATCAGTTGGGTCAACCCGGAGCCAAAGTTCCCTCCTGCACCAGTAAGGCCTGAGATGATTCCAAGAGAGCGGCGTGAGACGAAAGGAACGACTCCAAAGGTGGCTCCACATGCCGCTTGGGCCCCAATGGAGAACAAAATCATGGCCACAACGGCAGTGGTGAGGGTGTTAGCCAGACCCAACCACACACAAAAGACGCCACCTAATGTCTGGAGGATCCATAGTGTCCACAACCTCCCTCTCATTCCAAATAAGCGTGCACTCCAATCAGAGGCGAAGCCTCCAAATGGTCGTGCCACAAGGTTTGCCATGCCAAAGCTCGCTGCAATGATTCCGGCAGTGTGGAGTTTGAGATGAAACCTGTGTTTAGGATGAGATGAAAATATTGATTAGATGATAGTTCTGAAAACATTTCGTGTAGGCAGGGAAATGTAGAGATTATTTTAAGCAGTACCTGTCAAAGAAGTATTCGGCAATGACATTGTCAGTTGATAATTCGACTCCCATAGAGTAGCCGTACAGCAGGACAAATATCCACGTCCTGTAGTTTGTGACTGCATACCAAAGTACCTATATATGGGACATATTACATTCTATATAAGTTTCTATATGACGAGTTATTCTTTGTATTTCGGCTGGAAATACTGCATATTGTACGGTTGTACCTAGCACCTAGAACAGATAAAAACTTGAAACCGAAACAAAATATGTTTGTATGGTAGGCCTGAACATCATTGTATTATTATTGTATCATGACCTAGCCTTGCTTAGTATCTGAAGGATATTCTCTTTTACTGAATCTTTTCCCTATGTGATGGGAATAGAGCAAGACAGAGAGAATAACATACTTTGGAAAACTTGTCTTTGGCAACTTCACCCTTCTTTTGGAGGGCACCAAGATTGCCATCAGGCAAGTCCTGCCCCAAAGTTAGGATGAGTATGCCCATGATCACATGAAGCCATCCAGGGATAAAGAAGGCTATCCTCCAGGCCGAAAACGAGGTGGCTCCCGCCCTCTGGATAATCTCATACAATAAAGGCATTAGCAGTTGGGTGGCTCCACCGCCCATATTCCCCCACCCGGCTGCAGTGCCATTAACTGAACCAATGATCTGGCTGTTAAACATCGTGCTCATCCAGTACTGGCATGAGACGAAGGAGGCAAGGGAGAACCCTATCATGAACCTGACTGCAGTATACCCTGCAGCCGAGCCCACAAAGGCCATAGAGAATACAGTAGGAGCAGTCAGCATGATCAAGAAGGCGCAGCCATAGCGTGGACCTAGGAGGTCACAGATTGCGCCCATGGCTAGCCTCGAGAAGATGCTACCAGAGACTGAGGCCACCCCAGCATTTCCAATGTCCATTCTGGTGAGGTCGAGGTTATCCCGAATGATCGGGACAAGAGGGGCCGCAGCAAATGTGGAGACGAAACACGTGAAGAATGACACCCAGGCCAAGTGGAACGTCCGCATGTGAGGATTGGCCATGGAGAAAAGCTTAAAGACTTTCGCCTTATGCTCTGAGTCCACCGGGAGGGCGAATTTAGCTGTAGGATCTGTTGAGACTACAGGGGATGCCACAGAAAATGCATGGATTGGCTCCCTCCCGGTAACCCCATGCATTGAACTGCCTGGCTCACCGGACATTGTACCTCTATAACACTGTTTTACACACTACTTGACTAGATAGTGTACGTACTACGTAGTAATAAGGTGTTAAGATACTTCGTGTTTTATATAGTATTTGGATGGTTTTGAACTGGGGAAGGTGCAGAAATGGGATGAGGTTTTATAGGCAAGTTTGGGGTTGACGTTGTAAGATGCGAAGATTTATTCTTTCATTCTTAATTAGATACAGATTTAACAGCCTGGAGATAAAGTTTACTATCTACTGCCCACTAATATGCAACCGCTAGTTGAGAAAATTATAATCCAACTAGAATCCACTTCGCCGCATCTTTGGTTTTGGCTTATGGAGTAGTACCAACTGTGATAGTCTGATCATATATTCCAAGGGATCAAGATTCAAAATTACAACCTTTGACAATATAGTAGGAGTATTGTACGTACACCAAGTTAACAAGAATATTCAAAGGTTCATATTAACAGTTTTTATACTCCATTTTTCAATACTCCTACTCTGCCATGTAAATTTGTGCCTCTTAATGCGGCAGTTCTGAGGTTATCTTTTTTGAAATCCACGGGCCTCTGCTAAATTCGCGCCTTCAAGGATTGAGTGCTAGTCTGCTAGACTGCAAAGTACAGTACGAAGTGCTGATCTTCATATATTTTCTTATAAGAATGATCCTCATGTTTTGACATATTGGTCATTAAATTGACTTTCTTTTTTACTACAAATTTTCCTAAGGGTTAAATTTAAATCCATGTAATTCTAGTGCTTTTTTTGGCTGCTACATGAAAATTAGTAATTACAACAAAAAAAGGAATATTGTAACTTGATAAGCATGCAAATTTGTTGAGGAAATTGTAAACAATTATCTATTAAATTTTAATTAGCTATTTACCTTGAATTTTAGGGTAAGAGAAATGTGATTTGAAACCATGTATTTACATCAATAATCTATTTTGGCTTTCGTTCTTGCTCCTTACGTACTCCTTATATACTTACTAAATGAGATGGTTTGGGAGTGAACACCGAGGAGAGACTATCAACTAACTACATTAAAACTATGAGATCTTATCTTAAAAGCAATTGGCAATAAAAAGATTAATCCATTTCACCTACAAAATATAGCCACCCACTTCTAATTTCTAATGTGGGACATCTAACTCAAAAATGACGTAACAAATATCTCCCTTATGCATGAATCCATCAACTCCCCCTAAACTATATAATAAGGGCAACCAAAACACCATCAAGTCTCGATACCGTCCTTTAATAATCGCACCATGATAACGGGCATGTAAAGACCACATGTCACCGCTCGACACCCGTATATGTGTGCATTAACACAATCAACCTCACTTGCACCCAACACTAAAGAGTTTGCATACCCACTACCAGGGTTCTCATGTTCACCCATCTCTTCTAAGAGAAAGTTTATGTTTATCAATGTATCGTTAACCTTTTTAATCGTCGTACTTTTTGATGTATCGCCATTGAGCCCACACTTGGCCAACAATTCATCTTCGAACATTCCATGTTCATGACCAGGACAAAATATGGTTTTTGATACCACTTGTTATAATGAACATCATTGAGGGAGTTAGTCTCAGTTTATATTAAGGCTCCATTTTAAAGCCAATTAACAATAAGAGGAGTAACTCACGTTACTTATAAACTAATCTATATTTCTTTGTAGGAAACTAGCTCATACATGACCAAACGGTACAAATCCCCCCTCATGTGTGACCCACCGGACTCCCCCTTAACTGTATTGATAAAGCCTACACAACACAACCTTGAACCCTACACTAAGCCTCGAAGAATTATCTTCACACTTGAGCCATACCACCACAAATTACTTCCACACCTGAATTTACCCACTAATATAATGCTCTTTTAAGAACTAGTGGACCGAAATTGCAATATGACCCATTCCAATGCGCGCCAAAGCCCATGCCAAAGTCTTGACGCTGATACCACTTGTTATATATAACACCAAGAATGGATTCTAAAGCCCAACGAGATTCTATCTTATATCCAATTAGCGCCATCCCATACATGTATTCAACTATAAATGAGCATAAAATCGATCAGCAAAGAATAGAGGGCGATGGGACGCGCCTCCTAATTATACCGTTATACATGTCCTCAACTATACATGAGCATGAAATTGTTCAGCAGAGCTAGGGGCGTCGGGGCGAGGAGGGGTTGCCGCCCCCTCAGGAATTATAAATAAAAGCTTTTTTTTGCATAAAATCATCAAGTTGCTTTGGCTCAGTGGCTTAATGGGTTATACAAAAATAGGCTATTTGGCTAAGGGGCCCATGGTTCGAGCTCGAGTCCTAGTTGTTGGGGTCCTAGGTTCTAATCTTATGTGTTGATGTTCGTTGACAACAAAATATTTAGCCTATTTATGTACGAAACATCACAACATGACATGTACTAACATATATGTACTAGCAGTTTTCCGCCTCTAAATATATTCAAATGACATGAGCTCAAATATTCTGATTATTGTAAAAACAATTCACCACCTTCTATCTAAACACATTGTGCTTCGGAATTATACGTTTAAGGTATCATAATTTATTTTATAATAACAGTAGAGCAACTCTTTACAAGTGAAATTTTTTAAGATCCATAACATCCCAAATTAAATTATAAATTTTATACCTTCATTAAGCCAGCATTACTTGGTTTACTTTTACGATAAAAGTAGTTGGTCTCTCCAAATATTTTATGGGTATCACAAATTAAGAGGAGAATCATTATCAATAAATGAATTCCGATCCTAATTTTTCCTTGATGATGTTGCATCCTTTAAAAATTTACATGTAAAGATAAACTCTTATTTTCTTAGATATTTTATAAAGAGAAAAAGTCAAACAAGCCCTTCATGAACTGAAAACCGTACAAGTTTTTGTCAACCAACGAAGTTCGTTAGTACGGATGTCTGGAAACATGAATCTCTGAACGTTTGTAACATCACTTTACAAAAGTCAAATGATCTATCTTCGTCACTGAGATATTTAAGCATATTTTATTGAATAATTAACATTTCATTTTCCTCTTAGCTTGAATGGTTGTCTAAATTATTAAAGACAAGAATTTCAGATAGTACAATTTGCCGTTCCATATATCTTAAAGTCGTCAATAATTTAGGTTATAGTTCATCATCTCATGTTGTATCGGATGAAGAGGACATGTTTGGGTAATTGTCCTCTCTCTTCCTCTAGCTTCATTTCTGCTTGTAAAGTTTTATAAGATATACCGAACTCGTCATTTGACACAAATTTAGACAAAAGGTTATTTAGGTTGGGTTAAAAATTTACGTTTTAAAGTAAAACAGAGAAGAAAATAACTATCAATCACTTATAAAAACACACTCATCCCATTAAAAAGAGATAATCCAGATACGCAGGGCACATCAATGTTGTCCACCCGTTTAAAATGTGATATGCGACTATACATAAAACTAGGGGTGAAACTTATTTGGACTAAGTCCAAAGTCCGAACCGATCCAAACTGAACTAGCTATTTGGTTTGGACTTTTTGGAGTTCAGTTTGGTTTCGGACTCAAAAAACCAAGTGCGAAATCTTTCGGTTTAGATTTGAACTTGAGGGTTTGGAGTCCGAAGTCCGAACTACAGTCCGAATTTAAAAAAAAAAAACAATAAAATTCTGTAAAATTTTTAAAATCTTGTTGGTGGATTTTTTTTCCGCTTTAACTTTGACCTTCTCCACCTTTACCCCTTGATAAGAAAACTCCAGTCAAGGCCCAAGCAACTCAAATTTTACTACATTACACAACTCAAACTTAGAGAATCTTTTTGTCATTATAAGTATGCTAATATTGTATTGTGGAACTTATGAATCTTATTTGGAACATCTTTATACGTATTAATATCATAGTATCTAGTATGTATCGGTATTGTACTATTTATATTCTTTTATTGGAACGACAATTAATTATTATTTTTTAATCTTTATTGTAAAATAAAGTTATGTATTATCCATGTTTTGCGAAAAAAAAATAATAATAAAAGTTTGGACTTCGGTTCGGACTTTGGACTTGGCTAATTTTACTTGGTTTGGTTTGGTTTGGAATCAAACTAATTCGGTTTGGTTTCGGACTCAAAAAACCAAGTCCGAAATATTTCGGTTTGGATTTGGACTTGGAAAAGTCCAAACCAAACCGACCGATTTACACCCCTACATAAAACTATTCATAAAAGAAAGTGCATCATTGACAAGACCCCAAGCATCCCAAAAAGGCTTCTTCCACACTAATATTGAGAAAATAGAACATCTCTTTCGATCCACATGAAACCCCAAGAGTTGTTTTTTTTTTTAAAACACCTCAAGAGGATTTATACTTCAATTTCAATATGCTATACTACATGTAAACACTGTAATTCGTTTGTGTCAAACACGATTATGAAAGTATTTCATAAAAGCATGTGTCGGATTATGCATGATGATGTGTTACTAGTGAAGCAAGCTCGGTGGCTCGAGGTTGACCCGGGGTGAGTCAGACCAAGTAATAATTAATCACATGTGTTGAAGTTGGATTGAGTAAATGAGAGGCGTAATTGGATGGCTCTAGAGAGAAAAACTCTCATCCCTCTCTAGGAATACTCAAAATATCCTCTAGAAAGTTTATGCCAGGACAAGAGGATCATCTAGGAAAGCTAGCCATAAATAACATAAAAAACACAAAAAAGTAAGAAAAAGTCATAGAATTCTCATACACAAAGTGAGAGGCAAAAGATTAAGAAACAACTATTGGAAGGAAGGAAGGGGCCGAGCACAGAAGATAGCAAAAAGACCAGATCTTTGGATGATTTACATAAAGTTCAGGACTTTGAATTTTCTGACTCGGAAAGTAGTTTGGATGAAACAGACGGTTATGAATCTGACGTTAATGAAGTGGTAAATTTTGGAGAAGAGTTAGGGCAAGACAATGGAGAGGATTGAGAGATGGTGCTAAAAATGAGAAAGGGTATTTCTTCCAAGTCCACTGGACATGCACTTCCTGCCAGCACTCTGAAACAAGGGAAAAGCTTGAAACTTTCTGCTGAGGATATTGAACAAGAACTTGTTTTTTGGTCAAATGTTATAGTATGTTATGTTTTGGGGGCAAGACCTCCATGGGAGGTGCTTCGTGAATATTTTAACAGAATTTGGGGTAAGTATGAGATAAGTAACATGTGTATGTTACCAAATGGAGTATGTGTTGTAAGGTTTAATACTAAGGAAGAACAACAACAGTGTCTTAAAGGCTGGTCACTTTTGGTTTGATAGTAAACCATTGATAGTCAAGGCCTGGGAAGATGGAATGGAGTTAGAAAAATTGTAAGTAGATATTGTGTCAGTCTGGGTTAAACTGTTAAGACATGATATGAAGTTCTGGGGAGAGAATTGTCTGTTTAAAATTGCTGGTTTGGTGGGGAAGCCTATAAGATTGGATGAAGCAACAAAGTACAAGAATCGTTTAGCTTTTGCAAGAGTGCTGGTGAAGGTTAAAAACAACCAGGAGTAACCAGATGTTTTGGAACTCCGAGATGAGCTAGACAGGGAAGTTAAGATAAGTACTGAGTATGATTGGAGGCCAATGAGTTGTGATTTATGCAAGGGGTTTGGTCATTCCAAGGAGATATGCAGGAAGGAAAAGAAGGAGGTCGGACAAGTCTGGAAACCAGTTAAACCTATTCCTAAGGAGAGTGAAAATTTTGTCACTCCACCTGTGAATGATACGAGTGGTAATGTCTCCTCTAAAACTAATAAGGAAGAGAAAGGGCAGAACAAGAAGGGTACTTTCGAAGGGGAAGCTTTTAGTGTTGTTCATAGGAAGTTGAAAATGCACAAGCAATAGGGTGAAGCTAAAGAAACAGGAGGCAAGACTTATGCAGAAGTTTTAGCTAGTGAGGCTAAGGGGAGTGATGTTGGAAATAGGGGTGTGAAGGAACCAACTGGTGATCATGGATAGTATTGGTTTCTGGAATGTGAGAGGCTTAAACAGTCTAGCAAAGCAGAAGGATGTAAAATGGTTTTTGCAATCAAATTAAGCTAGTCTGTTTGGTTTAGTAGAAACAAAAATAAAAACAAAAAATACTGCTTGATCAGTGGTCAGTCTGTACTACTCATCAGGTTGGTGTTGGAGGTATAATTTGGTTAGTGTGGAAACCTACTAAATACATAGTTGATATAAAGCTTGTATTGAGTCAGTTATTCATGCTAAGGTTACTTGAATAGCTACAAATATGGAAGTTTTATGTTCTGTAGTTTATGGATCAAATGATGATCTTGAAAGGCAAAATATGTGGGATGCTCTAAACGATATGAATCATACTATCAGGTATCATTAGATTGTGATTGGAGATTTCAACAATGTATTGCAATATGAAGAGAGAATTGGTTCCAGAGTTACTGAGCATGAGATAAAAGAGTTTGTTCAATGTGTGCAAGAATGTGAGATAGTTGATATTGAATCAGTTGGCTCTTTGTACACTTGGAATAATAAAAGATCTGGAGTAGCTAGAGTTTACAGTAAGATTGACAGAGTTTTGGTGAATGAGGAGTGGATTACACAACTGACAGAGGCTTATACTCACTTCTTCGTTGAGGGATACTTTGATCACTGTCCTTGTATAATATATTTTCATAGTGATCAATTTCAATATGTGGAGTAAAGCTGAAAATTTTAAATATGTTGTTGTTGATGTGTGGAAGGCTGATGTTGTTGGTACAAGAATGTATAAGGTTGTTAGAAAATTGAAGATGCTAAAAGGGCCTCTCAAGGGATTGAATATAAGTCTGTTTTCTGATATTGAGGGGGAATTTGAAAGAACACAAAAGGGTTTGGCTGAAGTTCAGGAGAGTCTAAAGGTTGATTTGATGAATTCAGAGCTTCATGATTTGGAGAAAGAGGTATCTCAGAAGTTAGTGAAGATGAGAGATGCTAAAATGAGTTATTTGCAGCAAAAAAGCAAGATAACTTGGCTTAAGGAATATGGAGATGAAAATACTGGATATTTTCACTCTGTTTTGAGATCTAAAAGAGCTAAAAATAAAATTTTGTGCATTCAGAATTCTTCTGGAGTCTTAGTCTCCGATCTTGAAGAGAATAAGCAAGCTTTTGTGGATGAGCAGTGCAAAAAAGTTCATAATAAAGTGGTCTGAAGAGGGAAAGTGTCATCTGCAAAGCATAAGCTAGAGTAATTGAGACCAGTTACCAATGAAGTGATCAAAGATGCTTTGTTAAGCATTCCTCAAGATAAGAGTCCTGAACCAGATGGATACTCGAGTGGATTTTTTAGAGATTCATGGGATGTAGTTGGGCAGGAAATCACAGAGGTTGAGGCTGATTTTTTCAGTAGTGGGAAATTGCTTAAGCAGTTGAATGCTACTATCCTCACTCTTATTCCAAAGTTGAGTAATCTTGTTTCAGTCACATAATACATACCCATAGCCTGTTGCAACACTCTTTATAAGGTTATATCTAAACTGATTTGTAATAGACTTACCAATATATTGCTTGACATAATAGCATCTGAGCAATGTGCTTTTGTGAAATGGAGGTATATTGTTGAGAATATTATGATATGTCAAGATATAATCCAGCAGTATAGTCAGAAGAAGGGGATAGCAAAGTGTTTGATAAAGGTTGATTTAAGGAAAGCATATGATACTGTTGAGTGAAAATTTGTTGAGGATATGATGATTGCACTGGAAATTCCTAGCAAATTTATCTGTTTGATTATCGAGTTTATTACTTCTGCAACTTTTTCTCTTGCTATTAAATGACATACATTTGGTTTCTTCAAAGGGGAAAGAGGTTTAAGACAATGGGATCCATTGTCACCTTTGGTGTTTACACTTTGTGTGGAGTATTTGAGTAGGCTGCTCCACAGAATTACTGAAGAGGAGACATTTCAGTTTCACTCACTCTGTTCTGGGTTAAAAATGTCTCATTTGTGTTTTGTGGATGATCTATTGTTGTTCAGCATAGGAGATGATGACTCTGTAATGTTACTTATGTAGGCCTTTCAAACGTTTTCTGAGGAATCAGGACTCAATATGAACAAGTTGAAATCCAATCTCTATGTTGTAGGAGTTAAACCAGATACAGTTGAAGCACTCATCAGATATACTGGTGTTAGCTTGGGAGAATTACCTTTCAAGAATTTGGGGGTCAAAATTTTATCTAGAAAGATCAGTAATGCAGATTGTAATGTGCTGGTGGAAAAGATTGCTAAAAGAATTAGATCTTTAGGGTCCAGGAAGCTTTCATATGCAGGCAGCGCATCTCTCATTCAATCAATTTTGCTTTCTCTTCATACTTATTGGGCTAATGTTTTTGTTCTTCCTAAGTTGGTAATTAGGAAGATTGAAGGGATTTGTAGGGGAAGGAAACTTATCATAAGGGTCCTTTGATTGCTTGGGATTGGGTTTGTAAAGAGAAGCAGTTTGGAGGCTTGGGTTTTTAGAGAGTTCGGGAATGGAATGTAGCCTGTGTAGCAGATATGTGTGGTGGATAGCTGGAAAAGCAGATCATCTATGGGTCATATGGGTTCATTAGATATATATGAAAGGAATTCAGTGGGATGATTATAGTCCAAGTACTCTGACAAGTTGGTATTGGAAAAAACTATGTGGTGTAAAAGGGAAAGTTACGTAGTTATGTAAGGATCAATTGGTCAGAAATAAGGATTTTGTTGTTGCTGATGTCTATGAGTTTCTTAGGGGAGGAAATAGCTAAGTTTGGTGGTATTATGTGGTATGACAGAGAATAAGTATTCCTAAGCATTGTATGATTGCTTAGATTTTGCTTTGCACAGATTGCAAACAAAGAGCAGATTATACAGAATTGGGATTTTGGATAATGAATTATGTGAGATGTACAATTCTGCTAGTGAAACCCAGGAGCACTTATTTTTTCAGTGTGAATTTAGCAGGAGATGTTTGGGAGTGCTGAATTGCATATTGAGGAGTACGATTCTTGTTTGTAGAGCTTTGCGGTGGTGCGTAAGGAGGAATGTGCAGTCTAGAGTAAATAAGCAGGTTACAACAGCATTTACAGTGGCTTTGATTTATCACATCTGGATTATTAGGAACAAGTTAAGGCATGAGTTTCATTTTCCTAGACCTAATATTGTTATTAATCAGTTGATTAATAAGTTGAAGATCATAATCTTATTTGTGCAGAGGAGGAGATAGCCTCAGAAGTTGTTAGCTCGTTTAATGCTTTGTAGTTAGTAATATTTTTATTTATACCTGAGTATGTTCAGGTAGTTTAGTGTGGAATTAGGTAGTTTAGTGTGAAATCATGTTCATTCTTATTCTCTTAAGAGTAGATAGGATTAGGTTGTATGAAAATTATGTTTTGGTTGGTAATGATAAGCTTACATTTTTACCAAAAAAATAAAAAAGAGGCGTAATTAGGCTAGATTGACTTAACAAGTCCATTTACTAGAGTAGTAATGATTGGGAACATATTTTTTCTAAGGAGAAATGGAAATGAACCAATGCGGCCAAAGCAGGTACCGGCCGGTACCACCCAAGTATAGATCGGACCCCAAGGAGTACCAATGTCAAGCTCGAGGAATTTCCCCAAGTAGCGGTTGGTACCATGCACTTTGGTACGCGCTAAAAGAAGTGGGAAGCTTATAGTGGGACGGCGGGAGTATATTGGATAAAGCTTGGATATATGTTAGGATTCATATATGAAAATGGTTAATAGCATACTATAGCACGTTCTCTTACGTCATCCCTTAGTGTCGTGTTTAGGGCTTGGTTACGTGTTGTTAGTATCATGTTTAGGGTTGTAAAACCTTAGTGACATGCCTAGGTGCCCTCGTTAATCATTACTTTGTAAGTATGTATGTTATAGCTTTGTATACTTGTAAAGTATGCATGATATGACTTATTGTACATATGGTTTTGAGTGGCTTGATATTTATTGCATGTTAAACGGAAATGACATGTTAAAGAGTGTCTAATTCTCTATTTTCATTAATTGAATCACCAAATACAAAACTTGAACTATATGGAACACAAAATCGAAATTTAAACCATTCTCCTTGCTTTATCTGGTTTCCGAAGAATCCTTTAAATTTGTTTATCATACGATCCATAAAGCGTAGTACAAAGTTACAAAAGTGGCGAAAATTGAACAAAATTTCAAGGGGGCCCATAGAATTTGAATTCAATACATTTGTTTAGACATACATTTTACAAAATTTCCAACCTACGGTATAACTTTTGTTGTGCAAATAAATTATGAAATTAATCAGTCTCGAAATCATAATTACAAATTTCCAACATATGGTATAACTTTTGTATACATTTGTTTTGACACATTTTACAAAATTTCCAACCTACGGTATTACTAATTGTACTAACCTTTTAACTTTATTATGGACCAAAACGTATGTCTACTAACCTTTTCAGCATAAAAATCACAGGTAAAAACTTTCCTAAAACCATGTATACTTAGGCTATGTTTGGCAAAACAGACTGATAAGGTAGCTGAAAACTGATAGGTTGACTAAAAACTGATAAGGTAACTGAAAACTGATAAGTTACCTGATTAGGTAGCTGAAATTTCAGACCTGATAAGGTGACTGGTTTTAATGGAAGTGTTTGGTGCAATTTGCTAAATAAGCAACTGATATTTGACAAAATGACATGATAAGACATGCTTATATTTGAAAATAATATTAAGAATTTAATGGATATGCTTGTTATTTGGTAAAAAGTATTGGGGTAAAATTGGAATATATTTATAACCAATACCTTATTTTTTTTATAAGCTACTTGTGTTAGCTTATTTTTGATAAGTTAAAAAAGACTTAGGCTATGTTTGGCACGCCATTTCAGGTAGCTTATAAGCTAATATTGACTTATTTGACTGAAAAAGACTTGTTTGACCAAAATCAGAAGTGTTTGGTAACGACACTTTCTTAGTAGCTTATAAATCTTTTTTAGCTTATCAAAAATAAGTTAGTCCTAGTAGCTTATGAAAAAAATAAAGTACTGGTCATAAATCTATTCCATTTTTACCCCCAAGACTATTTACCTAATAACAAGTCTACTCATCAAATTCCTAGTATTATTTCCAAATATAAGCATGTCTTTTATGTCATTTTGTCAAATATCAGTTACTTATTTAACAAAATGTACTAAACACTTCTACTAAAATCAGCTACCTTATCAGGTCTCAAATTTCAGCTACCTAATCAGGTAACTTATCAGTTTTCAGCTACCTTATCAATCAATTTTGCCAAACATAGCCTTATAAGCTACTAAGAACATGTACTTACCAAACACTTCTGGTTTCGGTCAACCAAGTCTTTTTTAGTCAAACATGTCAATATTAGCTTATAAGCTACCTGAAATGGCGTACCAAACATAGCCTTAGCTCATGAGACTATTTTAGTAGCACAAATTATTAGAGAAGACTGTCTACTTTTATTATAAAAGTAAAACCAACTATTTACAAGCTAATTTTTTTTAAGTTTCTTAGAAGCCCAGATTGAGTTGCCGATTAATATGTCTTTATTGGGCCAGCATGGCTTGATCTACTTTTATAATAAAAGTAGACGGTCTCTCCCAATACTAAATGTAGTAGTAACTAGATGAGTAGACGTAATATTACATGTATAAAGAAACTCTAACATTTCATATACCATGAAATTGAGCATTACTGCAATAGCAAACCTTGTGCTTCTTATGATTTGTGGCTACATGTTGATTTTTAAGAGAGGTGGGAACTAGAAAAGATACAAGGAGTTAGTTAAATAGTGAAAAGGAAAAGTATGGAGATAGTGGGAAGGATAGGGTTAAAAAAACTGCTCTGAAAACATTTTGAACGGCTGACAACTACGTAGTAGCCTTTAGGAGTTGAGTTCTTGTGTGAAGGATTAATGTATTACTCGAATATGGCGTAAACTCTAATTGTCTGAATCTCTAGTTTTCAATCCTGTTTATCAACAAAAAAAAATAAAAAAGGCTCAGTTTAAAGTTTGATTGTGCCATTTTCTAGTACGGCCTAGCTTGTCGTCGATAAACCTTTGCTAACTCCTTCAATAACCAATGTCAATTATATCCAAGTTCAGTTCTTTGATGAAAGTATTTCTAGAGGCATTAAGTGCATATAGATGGAGCATCATGATTCATCTGTCACTCAAACTGCATCATTCTCTAAGAATGTACTTATGAATAATTCCCAGCTATGATACACTCTATTCTTCTATGATACGCTCTATTCCGCTTTTCTAGCTTGATGCTATTTTTTTTTAGTTCGAATTTGAGATGCAACTGATCGAAATCGGGTTTTTCGAAATGAAAGAGGTCAGACGACTCCAAAATTGTTTAAGATGAATGTGGCGATTCCGGCATCTTCTCAGAGTTCGACCGAGAGGAGAATGTGGTTCAAAGTTGTCAGAAGATCGTGCTGAGAGGGCTCGGATGATATCTAAAGAATGCAGCTATCGGTTATAATCAGGGAAAATTAATCCTTCTTGTAACGAGATCTCGCATTTTTTTGGTGGTGTTGACTGTAAATGCCCCCTTTTCCTTAAAACACTTGCTCTAATGACTGCACTTGTATTTAACAGGCTTCTAAGAATAGTGAGCAACTGTACAATATATGTTCTCATCTGTTCTCGGTCTTTATACTTCCTGTGGTGGGAGAGGAAAGCTGAGCTTGTCATTGCTTTGATATCACTAATTTATCTATTCCTCAATCTTGCTCCATTTTCTAATTTTCATGTTAGGCTCAAATGTAGCTACGTACTGTTCCTAGCCTTGCAGTTGCTAAAGATTTTCATGGTTAAACACTGCAGAAATATGTCAGCTATAGGCAAATTAACAGTAGAAATATCGATGTAAATATAACGATATATAGTTTAACTATCACTTTATGATGATGGGAGTAATCATTCTACTTGTTAAGGTTTGTTGTTTCTGTTTGGTCTGTGCTTCATGCATTGCTATCATTGCCCTTATGGCCTTATTCATTTGAAGCATCAATAGTACGTTTTCCCTGCCAGAACCTAGCATCAGGGCAAACTTACGAGAAACGACGAGCTTTATTTGATGAACAATAAAACAAAGGAAAATTTCTATTTTGGGTACCTGACGTATAGCGAAATTCCACTTTGAATACCCGTCATTTGGGTATTTCCATTTAGGGTACCTGACAGTTGTGTGTAATTCCACTTAGGGTACCTATAACATAACGATGTTAACCCTCCGTTACCTGGGCCTAACTCATCTTCTCCATTGTCTATCTGCCATTTCCCCCACCCTCCTCTCATCGTCATCTCCGTCCCACTACCGAGGCCCCACCTCTCATCCCCCTCCACCCGCTCAGCCCGACCTCTCTTCTCAACCGCCCACCCCTACCCTCATCCCCTCTCCAAGATGCACAACCCCACCCTTATCCTCCCAACCCCCAACTGTCCATTTCCCCTCCACCTTCCCCCCAACTGTCTATCTTTCCTCCACCTTCTCCTTTCAGCCACGTAGCCCCCCCCCCTCCAATGCCGCGTAACTACACCCCACCTTCTG
>CAAKMY010120179.1:0-12128 GCA_901111285.1 Corrigiola litoralis | reverse complement strand
AGAACGGTGGTGTAGAGGAGCGATGATTGTAATTAATCAGCCACAATACAAGCCCCAAATTGCATAATACAAGTGAAATAACTATAACTACAATTACAACAAAATAACTAAAATACACAAGCATAATGTGCGAGTTGAATATAGGAAATTACAGAGAATACTTGAGGATAAATTAAATCCATGGTGATGGAGGGTTAGGAGGTAGTAAAATTATTGAATGGTCAACACTGGGAGTGGGAGGGAGTTGAGCGGGTGTGAGGTTTTTTTTTTGTTTTTTTTTTTTGAAATAAGAAGCGGGGAAAGGGAGTTGAACGGGTGAGACATTATCTATTTTTGCGCGACGTGGGGGAGAGGGGGTGGCTATTGTGGCGATTATTTATATCTTTTCGTGACATTTATGAATGGTTACAATAGCCTTTTATAAATGTACTATATTCATTTAGCTATCGTGTCGATTGTAAAACGTCACGGTATAAACGCCATGAAAATGTCATTTTCTTGTAGTGTACTTGGGTTAAAGATGAACATATGCATATTTATAGTGAGGTTCATGAGACGGTATGAGAGGAGACAGTGTATTCCTGACTTAGATACTATTCCAGAGCCACGGAAGGCTATTACTCAGAGCATCATGACTCAATGGGAGAATTATTGGTTCAACTCAGCCAAGTTACCCATGCATGTCAATCTTGAATTTGTTGGGGTGACTAAGAGCTATACTCGTTGGATGCTTGCACCACTGGCGCTGATAGAGCTCGTTTTAGGGAAGAGGAGAGGGTCGAATTGAGATCCAAGATTCCTACTCCTGCTGTTCCCAAGGATCTTAGAGACACTATAGGAAAGGGAAAAGGAACACCTAAAACTAAAACTGATCCTAAGAGCAAGAAAAATTTCTAATCCTACACCGACTGGGAAAAAGAATATATCCTAATCCTGATTCCACTAGGAAAGATGTTCCTACTTGTTCCTGGTCATATTTGAACAAGAGGCCTTATGGCCCGGAATCAGCCAGCTAACGCCTTAGCGACCCAAAGCCCCTAGCAACATGAGGTCCGGAAGGGATAACCAGGAGGCCAGCCTCAACTATAACTCCAGAAGGAGCATCTGGTGACCGGAAGGTCGGTAGAAGTGTTATAACCGTTATGAGAATCTTACCTTCCCACTAGGGGAAGGTGGCAACTGAGGGAGGTACTTGTCGGTTAATCCGAGGAATCTTATCCACATTTCGGTCATATTCCTACTCTATATATACCCTGCGACCTCATTAGGTCAAAGTTACGCCTCCAAACCCTAATCCACTCTATTCTCACAATACTGCTTAGGTCATTGAAGTGATAGCTCACTTGTCATTTCTCCCATCTAACTTAAGCATCAGAGGGGGTTTCTCGGGCCACCCCTCCCCCCCCCCTCCGAGGTAGGTTTGTTGGTTGTTTCATGTAACCCGAAGGTGCAAGTCGTGGGTAAAGCATTATTCCCATTTCCGCGGAACAATTTGGGGCCGTCTGTGGCGAGAACACTTTCTTTCACTTCACACACTTTGACCACACATGCATTGGAACGATGGTAACTCCGTTTGGTGACGCGGCGGTTCCACCAGGCTTTGCTCCCAGGGATCAGCACCCCACCCTGGTGTAGGACGGAGACGAAGTGGAGGATGTGACCATCCCAACCCGCGACAAAGGGAAACATGTAGCATGCCCTGAACCCAGGATTATATCTCAGCCACCACGTCCATGCCACCACCACAGCAAGCCGCAGGAATATATCTCAGCCCAGCCCAAGTTTAGAGCTTGAATGACCTGCTTAACACCATCAACGGTGGCAGGTCCGACTTATTGAACATGTTTAGCATAAGAGTCCACGCGAGGCAAGGGTGACCGAGCATGCCCTAGTTATGGAGGAGCTGGAAGGGCTTCAACCCCAGAAGCTTACTTTTCTCATCCCAATGAAGAGAGTAGCTCACCCCCCGCATGAGTTGGCCAAGCCTGAACCTGCTATCCAGCGGTTGAAGTCTGTAGCAACAACGGTGCAAATCCAGGCACAATCCGGTATGAGCAGGACGACCAGCAAGCGCAAGGCAGAGCGTAGACAAAAGGATAACCCTAAGAGAGCAAAGAAGGAGCGGTGCAGCCCAAACCCCACCATTGCGAGCATCTCATCAGTTGGCAACAACACTGAGGGAAGAACGGGCAGTCCACCTGACTCACAGCGTAAAAGGGACAAGAGGAAGAGAGAGGATGACATAAAGAAGGCTGAGTAGAAGAAGAAGAAGAAGGACAATGGTGACTCTGGGGCGTCAGGAGGTCTGGACATGTTGATACCCAGGTAGTCACCCCTGACGAGGAAGATCCTGGAAGTTGTGGTCCTCAAGATGAAACTCCCACAATGCATATTTGATGGGACATCAGACCCATACGAACACATCCAGGCCTATGAGGGCCACATGTTCATTTATGAGCTAACCTTAAGGGTCTGGTGCAAGTGCTTCCCAGCTACCCTAACAATGCTTACAACATTTTGGTTCAAAAGTCTACGGAGGGACTCCATATCCAAGTGGACTACCTTGTCCAGGAAGTTCTGCGAGCAGTACTCTGGTAACATGAGGAGGCATAAGAGCAAAAATGAACTTCTGACCATTAAGCAGAGTTCGGGACAAGCCCTAGAAAGCTACATCAGGCGCTTTCAGGAGGCCTGCAATAGCATTCATAGACTGAAGCTATCCTGGCTTTGATATCTGGTTTGAGAAGAGGAGAATACCGGGATAAGGTGATAAGGGATAATCCCAAGGCTATCTATCATGTCATTGGTTGGTCAGAGGACTACATCAGGACGGATAAATACAAGGGATCCCTAAATACAACACCATCTCGCACTAAAAAGTGAAGAGCGAGGCACGACCTAGAGAATACTCACCAAGGCCCCGGAGAGAATATTCCACCAGGAAGGAGAAGAGACAAGAGGCTCCACCCCCCAGGCCAAGGACATTCAGAGCACCCAGAAACAAGTCTGACCAAGGAGAGCAGTAGACTAGAGAAGAGAAAAAGATCCTGGGTGACCTGACACCTTTAATAAAATCCAGAGCAGTGATTTTCTCTGTCCACAAGTATGACGTTGGTAAATGGTCACACGCATGGCCAATCAAAGAAAATGGGAATGCGGTGTGAGTACCATGGAGGGTATGACCATGCTACTAATGACTGCAGGCGTCTGAAGCTCAACATTGAGGACCTACTCAAAGAAGGTCACCTCGACCAGTACAGGTGGAGGCCCCAGCAAGCGCAAGGCCAGGACAGAAGAGACAAGCCACATCATAGAGATCAGCCACGATACCCACCCAACTACAAGGCTCAGAGGTATCCAGCTAGGCAAGACCCTCAGCCAGCCCTTCCATTACCACCTCAGAGGGGGCCAATGATGCAAAGGCTGGGGGAAATTGGAGTCATCGTAGGTGGGGACACAATCTGGAAGTCAAGAGCCAGTCTTCATCAGCTGAAGCAAGATGTCGTGTACAACTTAGCCCTAGGGCCCAGGAGTGCTCCTAGAGAGCTGCCATACATGACATTCACTAGTCAGGATGGAGATGAAGTAGCTCACCCACACAACGACGCTCTGGTAGTAGTTATAGACATTGCCACCCACCTGACCAGAAGGTGCCTGATGGACACATGAAGCTTTACCAACGTTTTGTTCCAGGAAGCTTTCAACCAGTGTGGCCTGAAAGAAGAAGACATGGATAGATATGACTCCTCGGTGTTAGGCTTCAATGGAGAAGGCATCATTCGAAAGGGAAGTATCAAACTTCCCATGAGGATTGGAGAAGGGAATGCCTTTGTGGTTGTATACGTCCCTATAGCATACAACGCCATCTTGGGCCTACCCATGCTTGAAGCAGCTGTAGGGATAGTATCAGTCTACCACCTGATGATGATGTATGTATCTGATCACAAGAAACTAAAAAGGCTGAATGACAGTCAGGGGGCATCTAGGTCATGCTATATGACAACAAACAAACAAGGAAGACGAGGGTTTGGGACACCAGGACCAGCCGAACCAAAAGCCAGCTCAGGACCAGACGAAATGATTGTTGACTTGGACCTGGCAGATAGCCCTTGCAACAAGAAAGGCAAAAGCCCTTCCCTGGATACAGACGAGGTCAGACCCTACGACCAGCCACACCCGTTGCCAGGAAGCGAGGTACAAGAAGTCCCCCTGAAGGATGATTGGAACAGGACGGTCAAGATTGGAAGTGAGCTTGATTAAAACATGAAGTACAACTGATCCGCATGCTAAGGGACCACAAGGATGTTTTCGCCTACAATGCTTTTGAAATGCCAGGAGTTGACCCAGATGTGTCCTATCACAAGCTGAATGTGAACCCAAGCTTCCGACTTTTGAAGTAGAAGCTACGAGGTTTCAACCAGGAGAAGCTCGAGAAAATAAAAGAAGAAATCGACAAGCTGCTAGAGGCAGGATTTATCACTCCCTTTGATTATCCTGAATGGCTAGCCAATGTGGTAATGGTAGAAAAGGCAACGAAGGGAGCATGGAGGATGTGCGTCGACTTCACGAACATTAACAAGGCCACACCAAAGGACCATTACCCCCTGCCAAGGTTAGACCAAGTTGTGGACGCTACATTAGGTCACTCCTTGTTAAGTTTCCTAGATGCCTTCTCGGGGTATCACCAGATCTTCATCTAGGGACCAGACATGGTGAAATGTGCATTCATCACAAGATATAGAGTGTATTGCTACACCACATTTTCTTATTTTTGCACACAATAGAAACAATAATAAGACCAGAAGCAGATCACGACCAAGTAGAAACAACTCTCACAAAATTACAAGCACAAGTTAATCTCCAGCTTTGGCAAAACCTATTTGGTAAAGAATACTATGAAAAGGGGAAAAATTATCTAAGGAAAGACCCTGAATAGAAAAAACAGCTAGAAAGAGCAAATATCCCACATAGCTATCTTGGTTCTGGCTTTTGAAGGTTATCTAGGCGCAGCATACTAACCCAATGTAGTCACTTTCCATGCAATGAAAAGCAACAGCAGAAAAGACAAATAACTACGCTTTGCAATAACACAGTACATTTTAGTAAATCAACAACGCGCTTCCAAGCATTAAGTGACTACACAAATTTCTCATACCAATATAACTAAGTCTCTAATGTCAAGTTGTCAATATAAATATGGGAAATATCTACAACTTCCGAATACAATATGTCCAATGAATCCAACAGAAGCGTATTCTGAATGAAGGGTTCATATTAAACTTATCTACAAACTTCTCAAATATTGTAAAAGCAACAGAAGTACTTGAATCGTACATGAGGATATAAGCCTGCCATCAATGCTATATAACTCACGGAAACACTGCAATGGCCATTTCTTGCATAGTCATAACTCACGGAAACACTGCAAAGGCAGGACAATTCAGTATTCATATCACAATGCTCTATCTGATACCCTTTTTGTCAAAACCCTACACCTTATAAAACACATGAGTATCCTTAAGCATATCATGAAAAACTACAAAAGTGGGTTCTTTTATTATATCATTCCATCTTCGTTAGGAAGTGTTACCAAAGAACAAAGAAGGACAATGATGAACATATGCAAGGTTCATTTAATTTTCCAAGTTCGTGGCATCCAAGTGTATCATAGCCAATATTTCAAGCATAAAACTCTACACTACAGTTGGACCTTTCCCAATATTGATATATCATCATTGTAGGTTCAAAAATCCATAAACATATACTCAAACATATACATATATTGATTAGTTTAAGAAGAAAAAAATAAACCAGAAACCAATCAAGGGCAATCAAGCATTCCTACTACGAGACAGTTTAAGGAAAATAATATACTGGTATCATATTACTATGCACGAAACAATTGCAAAACGATTACTTACTATAATCCATTATTACATATATTTTTAACGTTTCCAAATAACTTATACCAGAATTATACCAGCTCAACGTAGAATGACTACTAATGACTTAAATAAAAGCTTTAGAAGAAAACAAAGAAGTTAGAAGACCCTAGAGGTCCCTTCAGTTGATGAGTTAGTTGGGACAGGACCTGGAGTCCCAATTGGTTGATTAGTTCGCTGACTAATTGGTTGACCTGTTGGCTATGGTTCAGGAGTTGATCCTTGCTTAGCTTCCTCAGCGGCCAAACGGGTACTAAGCTCATTGAACTTGGCCATTAAATCGTCAAACTTTCCCAATATGGTACCTAAAACAACATCTTTAGGCATTGTGGTCTGCTAGGTGGCTTTGGCGATGGTATTGGCGATTCGACGTCGAACGATAATGAACTGATTTTAGGCTATGTCAAGGGAGTATATGCTCGACTTGATGAAGAATCAAACATTTCCTTTATTCGTTGTGAAACGGGTGACAGTGGGGTTATTGGTGGTGATCTTGATGGTGACCTTGGTGGTGTCTCTTGTGGAGAACTTTGAACCGAATATGTGATGAGCTTCCTTGGGATGGAATTGGAGAGCTAGGACCACTATCGTATTGAGCGCTTGATATAGACACTTCGAATGACACTGCTAGAATTGAACTTATAAGTATGCTATTGCGAATCCTACAAAGTCTTTTAGTTCCTTTGACGCGTTCCCAAAAAGTAAGATTCGACCTATTTTGTAACCAAATTTTAGCAAAATCTTCACATTTAAAACTTCAAAAGGGAAACGCTATGTTGCAAAACCAGTTTGGGTCTCCTACGCACTAATGAAATCTACTTTTGAGAAAATTCGAATTTTTTGTCTTTTGGTCGAAACTGCCACAGATGCAGAAAACGACGAAAACCAGCATAGGAACTGCTTGGTCCGTCATCAGTGACGATGCATCAGCCAGTTCTGCGTCGTCACAGCTTTTAAATCAGTTCTGTTTGTAATCAGTCAAAGTGCATATTTGTGAAAATGTCAAATTTTATTTTTAGTCACAAATGGGTCAAAATAAACACAGGTGCAGCAAACGGAGAAAAAGCATCTAAAAATTGCATTGTGCGCACCGCTGAGTTCTGCATCGTTAGTGACGCCAAACTGTTTCTGGCCTATTCAGTTTGGGTCAACTTGAAAAACAGGTTTTGGCATTTTTGGTCATTTTTCATCCAAGTTCGTCTAACACTTCATATAACCGGCGTAAACACGTAAATGTCATATAAGGTGCATATGCATGAGTTTGGCCTACACATTTGGACTAAATTGTGCTATAGTTTTGACTGTATTTTTGGGCTTGGATGTGGCAAACAATAATGTAAGGTTGCTCTAATGCTTTGCGGCACATACCGTAGGCAAAAGAGTACTCCCAGGCCATCATGGAAATGTATGATAGAGCCAAATTATTGGTTGGGAGGTTGTCCCCTATGCTCCTTATAGGCTAAGGGCCATTAGGGGTAAGGAGTTCCATCCCGAAGGTTCCTAATCTAAAAGGACTCATAAGCCACTTGTCCTAAACGAGCGCATGCAATTCATGACAGATTATAATAATGCGTGATATAACAAAAAAAAGTACAGAAAAAGTACAAATTTTGGCTAATTTCAAGTTTTGCTCTCTTTTGCGATTTAAGGTGTAAATCACTAGAAAGTCCCTAGTGGAGTCGCCACTGTGAGCTTACGGACTAGTCGTCGATATGGTCGGGTACGCTCAGGAACCACCGTGTAGGGGCAGGTTCTTGCAAGGCGAGGGCCCCCTGGACCAATCCTTAGATTTTCAAGTTCCCAGCTTTTTGCGTGGCTGAGTTCCTATTGCGGGGCTGGAAAGCCCGATTGGCAGATATGAGGGGGGTGTGTGTGTGTGTGTGTGCTAAGCAAGGAAACAAAGAGCAGTGGGACCCAGTGTGCATCGTCAGTGACGACGCTCGCCCTGGGTCCACTACTACGTTCTCACTGATGGCGCATACTGGAAAACCAGTATTGCGTTGTCAGTGATGACGCAAAAGAGAGAGGCAGGCGGTGCCTTTGCCCTCTTCACGCTGTTTTTTGGATCGGAGTCGTCACCGAGAACTTGCGGTGTCTCGAATATCGTTTGTTTTTCGGATCTAGCCTATGACTTAAGAGGGAACATGGGATGTAGAAAGATTTGGGCACGCAGCCTCGAATATGAGCACCTCATGGATGACTCCTATGGTAATGCGTACCACAGATTGAGATTCGGGAGCAAGGTCACCAATTGGACATCGATAAGGTGTACCGAGCCAACCATTTGCAATTTACCTTTAGTTTTAGCCTTTAGAAAATTTGTTTTAGTTAATAATAATCATACAAACATGCCAAACATAAATCGTTTGAATCGCTTTCAGAAACGTCCCACAAGACGATAGAAACCGCCTAACCCAATTAGGCCTCCCATTCCCATTAGGTAAGCATGTAGCAAGACAACCCATGGCAGATCTATGTAAATCTGGTTGTCGCACCCTAAATTATGTCTTGATCTTTTTTATTACAAGTTATTATTAAGTCATGTTATTAACATGCAATAATATTCGAATTAGAGATATAAGCATAAAAACAGCAAATATAGTTAAAAGTGATGATTTTGGCCCTTAGAAATCATAGAGTAATGCTCCGGGCTTAGGCGCACGAGGTTTCCGAACGGAAAGAGATCTAGGTCGCCCTTCGTGATTGTGGGTAGTTAGTGTACTCATATTTGATTGTGTTTGGTTTTGTGTCACTTCAAGTGGCATGAAATAGTTATGCATACGAGTGTTTAGTGCTGTAGGATGCAAGGTCTGGTTGTCTCCTTTGAAGGAAGAATGAAAAAGTCAGATTCGTGAGAGAGAGTGCAGAAGTGTGCAAATGCGACGTAGCTGAAAAATTCGTAACCTGAAGCCTCACGCATTTGTAGGGAGTCTAATTTGTGCGTCGTCAATGATGGCGCACAAATCAGACTCTTCCAGGATTGGCTGAAACTTGATTAAATAGCCAAATATTGAGTTTTGCTGAAATTCATTTTTCAGGTGTTTGAGCTATCTGAAATGTGTTTTGAAGTGTTTCAGCTGAAACACTACAAGAGAGCATTATGGAAACTAAATAATGTCGAGAGTCCTTGTTATCTAATTTTTGTAGTTGAATCGGATTGCTGGTGTTTGTGTTCCACCGTTCAGCTAAGGACAGTTGAACATTCCGGAATTTTAAGAGATGTGTTGTTTCGGATGAAACACTTAAACAGGATGAAAAGACGAATTCTGGACTTGGCCTAGATTGGCCTAGTTGTGTATCATCACTGATAACACATTGTGTGTCGTCTGTGACAACGCACAAGCCTGGACAAACAAGCCTGGAATGGGCTCAAAATGGCCCATATCCATTTCTGATGTGATTTTGACTATATTTGAATTTTATCTTAAAATGTGATAAAAGCCTGATTTCTCTAATCTTGGCCCTATGTGATGCAGGTTCAGTCAGACATAGGTTGAAAATGTGTCTTACGCACACGTTCGGGCCTATTTAGCCATATTTCGACTATAAATGGAATTGGAGGTGTATTTGTGGAAAGAATTCGGTTTGGCTCAAGACGACTAAAACCTGTCTCTATTATGAAATATCGTTTGCCCAAGCAAAGTACCTACTTTTGTTGTCATCACTAGGAAATTGACGATGTGACAGATTGGGGTGTCTACAACATGCACCATCATTTGTGTTGTTGGTGCTTCATAATTGTTTTTTTTTTTGGAAGAGTTTTACATTCCGCAAAATTGATAGGCATCTAGGGATAGTTAATTCATTAAGTATACGTTTGGATTAACAGTATAACAAGAAAGGTTAAGGTCTCTCTGACCTTAATCCTAGCTTAGATTCAATTTTGTCCTAGGAGAATAATGTTGATTTGCTCTCTAACTCAGTGCAAAAGCTATCACAAAATCACAGTTTAGTCTACCTGATAGTGACATTTTAGAGCTTTTGATGATGCAACAACTTAATTACTGTGTGATAGTCACCCTTATGAGTCATTCTAATTGTGTACAAGTTAAGTAGTTATTCAAGGATTTCACATGGTCAATATGCACTCGAGCAACCATAAGTATCAGAGCAAACAATCAGCCTGCACAACTGATTTTGGGTTTTTGTCCTTTCATTAATGGAGTCATGATCACTCTTTTTGAATCACAAGAGATACTTGGAGAGCAAGGAGGCTATGTACGAGTGAAGAGAGCCAGTTATATCAGCTTTTTACCTGTATTTTACTTTCCTAGTATTACTACTTTTATAGTTCTGTATCTACAACAGTGAAAATGAGTTGAGCTTGTTCCTCTTTTTACTGCTTGTCCTTAGTAGGGTTTCTTATGTGTGTTTGCCTATATAAAGGCCTCACTCTCATTGTATTATTGAGAATTATTTTATAGAATATACACAAACACTGAGAGTGCTTTTGAGGCAACCTTTGTGAGATACCTGTGTGGATCTATTCCTTGCTTTTTGTTACTTGTGTGGGAGAATAAGTTTGGGGTTCTACCTGCGTGAGAGAACCATATCTAGTTTCTTTCTTTACATTTCATTCTCGAGTGATTGTAGAGTAAGAGCTTTCATATCTTATTAGTTATTTGCTTGTTTTCTCTGTTTTGCAAACCAGAAAATATCAAAACACAAAAAGACATCTCCTTTGTTCTTTGTTTCTGTTTGAATCACTCAAATCCTGTAATGGAAGTACATTTTGTGCTGCAGAATGGTATTCAGAGCTCAGGTTGTTGTTTGAGTGATTAAAGCGACAAGCTTTTTCTGTTTTAGCCTTGAGTTTTGTGTTGTGTTCTTCTCAGAACATTTCCTGGTGCAGAAACATCACAGAAAACTGTTGTTCTATGTTGGTGGCCTGTCCTGTTACGCTGCTCACTCTCTTCTGTCTTGAAACTACAAATGAACCCAACTTTTTTGCCTTCTACGCTCATATACTCCCAGCCACAAAAGAACCATGTTTTGCAAGCTACAAAATGCCTGAAACAAGTGAAAACAACCCTAACATAGTTGCACAACTGGAAGAGAAAATGGACCATATGACAACAAGGCTGATGAATGTCATGTTTGATCAGTTGCAGACCCTAAACTTGGCCCGTGCCCATGACTTGCAGCACTAGACCAAACACCAAAGGCCCCCTAGAGGTCACCCTGTGCAGCAAGGTCCTAACTTTGAGCAGTACCAGTCATATTGGGAGTCAAATGATCAGCATGAGGGTCATTTCCATCTACACATAGCTTAGCATGCAAGAAGACAAGTCTATCAAGGTAGAGATTCATGACTTTCATGGCACTTTAAATCCTGAAGATTTTCTAGATTGGTTAAAGTCTATTGAGAGAATCTTTGAGTATAAGGAGTATGGTGATAAGAGGAAGTTTAAGCTTATTGCTCTTAAGTTTAAATCTAATGCTTCATTGTGGTTTGAAAACTTAACAACTCAAAGGCTTAGAGATGGTAAAGAACCTATGAAATCTTGGGAAAAGTTTAAGAAAATCATGAAAAGAACTTTTATTCCCAGAGATTACTCACAAGACATGTATTTGAAGTTGACTCATTTGAAGCAAGAGGAAAACATGTCTGTTGAGGCCTACCTGAGAGAGTTTTAACAGTTAACTCTGCAGTGTGAATTGGTTGAGAAACCAGAGCAGAAAATTGCTAGGTTTGTAAGAGGCTTGCTTCCTAGAATTGCAGAACCAATAAAGTTGCAATCTTTACTCTATTTTGATGAGGTTGCAAGACTAGCATAGAGGCTAGAGAAACAAAGCAGGTCTAAGGCTCCTGTGTAGAGGCCATACATAAAGCCAACCTATACCAGACTCCCCAGCTCTGCAAGTTAACCTGTTCTTAAACAGAAAGAGTTTGATCAGGGAAAAGGTGAGGCTAAAGTGGCTCAGAAACCACCTGTTGACTTTAAGAGGAAGTGTTTTCAGTGTCAAGGATATGGACACTTCATGAAAGATTGTCCAAACAAGAGAGCTCTCACAGCTATTGAGTTTGAGATGATACAACAAGGCGAGGAGTTGTTTGATGACACTCCTGATGAGCACTCTGATTCAGCTCAGCCTTAAACTGAGTTTGAACATTTGGTTCAACCTAATGAAGGAACCTCCTTGGTGCTCTGGAGAGTAATGCACTCCACACCAGAGAATATGAAT
>CAAKMY010120124.1:0-10617 GCA_901111285.1 Corrigiola litoralis | reverse complement strand
ACTAAATAACAATGAAAAGACCAAACCCTGATTATGAAATCTGACTTCTCTTGTGAACTCTTGTGGAATTTAGGTCATAAAATGTGTGGAAAAAGTCCTCTCTAGGTCAAAAACCGTCCTCTTCCTTTTATAGGGGAGAGGAAATGCACAAAACCTAGGTCTAGGTCGAATACGGGAAAAGGGGAGGAAAATAACAAAAATAAACCTCCGGCCATGTCCAACCGGACACGCGCCATATTCGGTCGGACATGACCACCCTGTCCGGCATGCTGTGTCCGGCCGGACTGTTATCTTTAAAAACAAGTTTGACGTCAGACTAAACCGGTGTCCGGCCGGACCTAAACAATGTCCGGTCGGACGCTACCAATGTCCGGCCGGACATTACCCTATTTGCCGCCAAACATTTTCCTTTTTCTTTTAATCCTAATCTGTCCTAGTCCCTTCAAAGACCTAGGGAAGCGGGCCTAAGCCTCATTAAATATCTAACAAGGCTTTAATCATTCACTTGATGGTTTAGGTTTGACCCGAAACATCGAGTCTAATTAAACCGGCCCGAACTAACACTAAATCAACACGATCATTACCTTTTCCGTCAATCGAGACACCTTTCAAGTTCCGAGTTCACTCCTTACTAACATTTCGTCCACCTATGATCCGGACCACGCGTGTACGAAAAGACTTTCATCATCGGGTTTGACACAGACGAATTACGTTGTCTACAAGATGATTCATTTTTGTACCACTGCACATAGGGTGAAATCTGAAGTCTATTTTATCACCTACTTTTGTAAACAATATTGACAGGTATTCAATACAAAAAGTTAACAAAAGAGGAGAGAGTGGATCACCCTGCCTCAGTCCTCTCTTTCCCTTAAAAAAACCAAAGACATGTCCATTAATAGACAAAGAATATGCAGGAGTAGTAATGCACTCCATAATCAGCTTGGTGAACTTCACAGGAAATCTCATCTCCTCCAGCATACTCTCAATAGTGTCATAGGCCTTCCTCAAAATCTACCTTCATTATGCATTTAGGAGAGCCTTGTTTCTGACCATACTTTTTAACAAGGTCATGACAGATCATGATATTCTCCACAATGAAACGACCTTGAATGAAAGCACATTGAGCAGGGTTAATAAGATCAGGCAAAATAGAACTCAGTCTATTACACAAAAGCTTAGATATAATCTTATAAATAAGATTACAACAAGCTATAGGCCTGAAATCAACCATTGACTCAGGATTGGTAATCTTAGGTATCAATGTGAGAATTGTACAATTAGTCTGCTTCAAAAGCTGCCCCTGTATGAAAAACTCCTCCACTGCCTCAAACACCTCTTGACCAGTAATCTCCCAAGTGTCTCTAAAAAAGCCACTAGTATAGCATCAGGTCTAGGAGACTTCTCAGGTTGAATACTAAACATGATTTCCTTAACCTCCGTTTTAGTAAATGGTACTAACAGAGCATTTTGTTGTTCATCAGTTAGCAATTTACCAAGCTTGACAACATATTTCCTCACCTTCACAACACTTCTATCAGTCCCCAAGAGTTTCTTATAGTAGCCTAAAAAGGCCTCCTTGACCTGCTCAGGTTTTGTAGCTAGCTTGCCTTCAGTATCTTTAATCATTAACACTTTATTAGAGTTCCTTCTTGCTCTAATAACTGAATGAAAATACCCAGTATTCTCATCTCCTTCTTTTAACCAAGAACACTTGCTCTTTTGCTATAAAATCTGCCCTTAGCCTGTTTCAAGATTACTAGCTTTGAAGCTACTTCCCTCTCCAGCACATGTAATTCAGCAATACTCTGATCATCTCTCAATTTGGTTTGTATATCATCCAGATCCTTTGCAGTCCTATCACACTCCCCTTCTATATCAGAAAAAGACTCCTATCAGCTCCTTCAGTGGCTGCTTTAAGTTTTTCAACTTCTAAACCACTCTAAACATCTTTGAACCCAATACAAATTCCTGCCATTCTGCTAAAACAACTTGCTTAAACTCTGCAGCACTACTCCACATATTGAAAAATCTAAAAATTCTTGTACCAATCACTTTTTCAGCCTTAAGATGAATGATACAAGGACAATGATCAGATAATCCTTCATTCAAAAAATGAGCATAAGACTCATTCATCTTCACTAACCACTCAACATTAACAAGTACCCTGTCAATCCTGCTATACACCCTAAAAGCCCATATTCTCTTGTTGTTCCAAGTATAAAAAGAGCCAACAACCTTCAAATCAACCAGCTCACAGTAGTCAACAACCTCCCTGAAAGCTTGAAATTCATTATGAGTAACATAAGAGCCAATTCTCTCATCAAAGTTAAGAACACATTTGTAATCTCCCATTAAAATCCAAGGTCCAACAACATCCCTATGAATCAACTTAAGCTCATTCCACAACAGTTGCCTATCCTTGTCACTATTATGCCCATTAACAATAGAACAAAAAAATGTACTACTAGTTAGAACACACTCCACTTCAGAATGTATACACTGACTAGTAATAAGAATAATTTGCACCTTGTAAGCATTAGGCTTCCATAATAACCAAATTCTACCACCAATATGAGATTGATTATATGTACAAAGTGACCAATCACTCAAAATACTAAGATGAATTCTAGAAAGATTCCTAGTTTTCACCTTGGTTTCAATGAGGCCAAACAAATTAGCTTTATTATGATGCAAAAACCACTTCTTATCTTTTTTCTTGGCTAATTTGTTTAGACCTATGATATTCCAAAATCCAATATTATCCATGATCAGTAGGATTAGTAGACTCATCACCAGTTAATCCATTGATCCCACCAATCTCAGATTGCAAAGCTTGAGCAAAGGACCTGACTTCTGAATGCAAGGCTTGGGTATATGTCATAGCAGTGCTAGTAGTCCTCTCTCTTGTATTCCCCATCAACTGTCTGTGAACCTTCATTGAAGCTGCACCATTCATCTAATCCTCATTCTCAACAGCAGGTATCCTAACTGTCCTAGAGACATGGCATGTTGTTCCATTAGCAGGTGGAGTAACCATTGCTCTTTAGCTTTTAGAGGTTTTGGTACCCATGCTTGCTTTGTAGGCTTCTTTATCTTCCTGCAATCAGCTTTAACATGACCTATCCCCTTATAATTCTCACACACCACAGCCCTCCATTCAAATTCAGTAGTAACCCTAACAACATTGCCTCGTTCATCCTCAAACTCAACAAAATCAGACAATTCTTGATTTATACCAACTTCAACCATAATTCTAGCATAGCTCAACCTAGTCTTAAAACTAGTAGCTTCATCAAGTTTCACTGGCTTACCAATGAGCCCTGCTATCTTATTGAGACAACCAGCACCCCTGAACATCAAGTCTAGCTTGAGCAACTTAACCCAAATAGGCATAGTATCCACCTTTAGTTTTTCAAGTTCAATACCCTCCTTCCATGCTTTCACAATAAGAGGCTTATTGTCAAAAAGGTAGTGACCAGCAGACAAAACCTTCTGCTGTTCCATTACTGTTTCAAAACGTACTACGCATATCCCATTAGGTAGCATAGCAATATTACGTATCCCATGCTCACCCCAAATGCGTTTTAAAAACCCATTAATGACATCCAATGGTGGCCTAGCACCTCGTACATAAAATACCACAGCAGATGACCAAAAAGCAACCTCGCCCTCAACATCATCTAGGGAAAGTTGCAAGCTTTTACCCTTTTACCTTCTAGGGTTAGCCATGGCAGCTGTTGAACGTCCTTTTCTAGTCACAACCTTCCAAGTTTCACCTTCCTTTGCAGCAAAGTTCTCACCTTTATCCTCTTGAGCTTCAATCTCGTCCTCAATATCAGTTAGTACAAAGGGAAGAGGATTATTAAGCTTGTCCATCAACTTCTCCTTATTACTGTCTGCAGTTTAAGGAATTTAATGACCAGAAACTTGTGATCCATCCTTCGACTGGGTCATCTTACCACTTTTTCGAGACTTCTTCTGAGTTTTTTTTATGAATTTTATGGCTTGATTTCCTAGATTTTCCCATTGTCATATGCACAGAAATGTAGGAGATCTAGGAAATAAATTCTAGAGAGAGTTGAGACTTTCTCTCTCTAGGAGCCATATTGTATGTGACAATTGCTACAGCCAACACACCAGACAATCTAGTTGCCAACACTTTACCCATCAGCTTATACAACACTCCACAACAAGAAATAGGCATGAATTCTTTTATAGAAGAAGGATTCTCAACCTTAGGTATCAATGTGACAACAGTCATGTTGATTTCCTTAAGCATCAAACCCCTCTCAAAATAGCCGTGCTTAGCATCAACTATATCACCCCAATAATAGGCCAAGAATTCTTAAAAACGACAGCATTAAACCCATCAATTCCAGGTGCTTTGTCATTACCAAAGCTATGCAAAGCTGCTTCCACTTCAGCCTGAATCAAATAAGTCTGATGCTCCTTTGTTAATCTTGAACCACACTCAATAGCATCAAGATCAACCATATCAAGCACCTGGCTAGAAGACCCCAACAGTCCTTTATAGAAATTCAACACTTCATGTCCAATACTCTTCTGATCAGTCAACTTTTGCCCAGAAACAGAGTACAAATAGTGTATAGATTTAAAGCAGGTTTTCTCTTTTATAATGACATGAAAGTACTTAGAATTCTCATCACCAGCCTGAATCCACTGAACTCTAGATTTTTGTCTAAAAAGACTTTCCTCAAGAGCAGCCCATTTATGCACTTGTGTAACTGCCAGTTTCTCATACTCAGTCAACTGTTGATTGAATCTGTCAGCTTCAAGCATTTTCTGAGCCTGCACCAAATCTAACCTTGCTTGAATAACCCTACTAGTAAGGCTACCAAACTCCCTATTATTCAACAGCTTGAAATCCTCCCTCATTTTCTTCAGTTTATTCATAATACACCCAAACTTGTCACCCCTCCCAGGAGAAGACCGATTATTATCCACAATACTCATAAACCGAGGATGAGAACACAAAAAATTTAAGAATCTGAAGGCCTTTTCCCATGCTTAGTAATAACTAGAAAATTTAAAAACAAAGGGCTATGGTCAGACATTTCTTGCTCGTAAACCTCCACAACAACAACTGGATAGTCAAGGAACCATTCAGCATTTGCAAAAACCCAATCCAACTTACAGTATTTCCTTGTATCCCCATCTTGCTTATTACACCAAGTATACTTAAAACCAATACGTCTAACTTCATGCAAACTCAGATCATTAAGACACTTTTAAAAATCAACAGTTTCATGAATATGCACTGGCCTTCCATTAATTCTATCATCTCCAGAAAGCAAGTTGTTAAAATCACCCCCAATACACCAAGGCTAGGTAACACCAACTCCCACCCCTCTAATTTCATCCCACATCATAGTCCTCTGAGACAATGTGTTAAAACCATAGATAAAAGAGACCAAACCTTCAAAAACAGAGGGTATACTAATACCACAATGAATCATCTGTGCAGAGACAAACTTAACATCCACAACATAGTGTCTAGGATCCCACATGACCCAAATCCTTCCTCTACTGACCTTATCACAATTATTCCCACTACACCACCCTACTGGATCCAGATTTCTAGGAATTTTCTTAGTGCCAGTCACTTGCACTTTAGTTTCAACCAAAGCAGCAACATAGCATTTATTCAACAACACTCTTTTTTGAATCTCTTTTTGTTTATAGGGTTTACACAACCCTCTGACATTCCATATACATATCATGGGATACCAGGGGAAACATTAGCATCATCACCAGTAGAGCTTATAGTCTTCAAATTTTTGGTATGAACAGTCCCATCTCCCAAGGTTGAAAAAAGAGTTATGTAGGTTCATGCTTATACCCCCTGGCAACTCTAGGCCTTTGCTCTTGGCTTTCTCCTTCCTGGGTGGCTCTAAAGGAGGAGGGTCAACCCTAACCTCCTTTGGAGTAGTAACACCAATGACTACATTCTTCACTACCCACTTTTGAGCAGCTTTCTGAAACGAGGGTGGTTTCTGTACTCTATCTCGATACAACTTTCTTAGGCATCACATTCACAACTATAAAAGCACAATCATGTCCCTGAACAAGACATTTATTGCTGTATAAGGGTTTCCAGTCATAAATCACCTCTTGTTTAAGCACACCCCCACCTGGTATCTCAATATCAATACTTCATGGGAACTCCTTTGTGATATTCATCTCCACTAACACCCCAGCAAACCTCACTCGAGACTGTTCTTTCGTTTTCTGGTCTGCATACAAGGGTTTTCCAAGAGCACTGGCTATACGACTTAGAGAATTGCTCGACCAACACATAACTGGTAAGTTAGCAAACTTGACCCAGATAGGTAAGACATAAGTATCCTCTTTACTCATATCAAACTCAGCAAACCATTCCTTAAAAATAACAGGCCTATTATTGTAAAAGAAAGGACCAGACCCCAAGATTTTATCTTTATCATCCCCATACTTAAATCTAGCCACAGAATACCCTTCATCATAGGCAAATATATGAGGCAATTCAACAATATCCCACTGGTCTTGCATAAATTTCTTGAGATGAGAAATAAACGGAGTCTCACCTATAACATATAGGATGAGTGAATCCTTCCATTTGAGTTTCTCACGAAGAAAATCATCCTTATCCAACTGAATACGAGGTCTTCCTTCAACTAGAGTAGGCGCAACAAATGATAAAGGTAGACCCTTTTCCACATTTCTGTTACCTTGGTACTCAGAGGTAGCATGTGGGTCTAGGTGTAATTTTCTCTTAGCTGTTACGACTAGTTGAGGCAACTTAGGTTGGGGAATATCTTCATTAGAGCAAACCTCAGACCTAGGATTAGGCTGCACAACCTCTGGTGACACCACCGAGCTCTTACTTCGAGCTCCTCTCTTTCTAGTCATGGCTGAAACCCACGGAAACCCACGTGAAAATCAGCTTTTTAGTGACAGAAAGAAGAGAGAAGGGAGAGCTTTTTTGTTGGTCCGTAATTAATTCTTTCTATGTTATTGTTTTTGTTACTACTAGTCAAGTTATTAACATGCAACAATATTCAGAATTGAGATCTAAGCATAAAAACAATAGTAAAAGTGAAAGGTTATGATTTTATCCCTAAGAAAACGTACGGTAATGCTTTGCGCTTGGGTGCGCAAGGTTTCCTAACAGCAAGGGTTTTCCTAACGAAAGGGGATCTAGGTCATCACTTCACTATTGTGAGTAGTTAGTGTACTCAAGTATGGTTGTGTTCTGTTTTATATCACTTCAAGTGGCATGAACTAGTTATGCATTAGAGTGTTAGTGCTCTAGGATGCAAGGTCTGATTTTAGCCTTAGAAGGAAGAGTAAAAAAGTCAGATTTGTATGAGAGTGCTTAAGTATACAGAAAAGTGTTTTCACGTATGAGTGTTGTATGTAACCCGTGCCAGAATTAAAGGCAGGGGTATTTATAGAGGGAAGTGTTTGGCATCGTCAGTGATGACACGAAAATTAAACTCTTCCAGGATTGGCCAAAATGTGATAAAACAGTCAGAAAATGAGTTTGCTGAACTGCATTTTTTGGTAGTTTGGGTTATCAAAAATGCATTTTGAGTGTTTTGGTCGAAGCACTGTAAAGGAACATTCCGGAATGTGGAGAGTCCTTGTCATATGATTTAGTGTGTGGATCGGATTGTTGGTGTTTGTGTTTAACTGCTCTACTAAGGACAGTAGAATATTCTGAAACTTTTGAGATAACGCAATTTCGGATCAAGTACTGAAAATGACAAATAAATGAACTGGCTGAAATCTTAGGCAGGGCCAGGTTTGGCGTTGCCACTGGCGACGCCATGCCTAAACCTGGGTCAGGCCCAGGCTTGGCTTCGTTAGTGGCGATGCCTGGCCAAATCCTGGATCAGGCCCAAGTTGGCGTCATCAGTGGCGACGCCAGGCCCAAAAACTGGGTCAGGTTTGGCGCAAGTTTACTTTTGAGGTGATTTTGACTATTTTCCGACTTTTATTTGAAATGTGATAAAAGCCTGATTTCTCAGATTTCAGGCATGTGATACAAGCTCGGTCAGACATAGGCTGAAAATACGGCTTACGCATATTTTCGGGCCTATTTAGCCATAAAGTGGAAATAGACGTGTATTTGTAGAAAGAATGTGTTTTTGGCTCGAAATGACTAACACATATCACTATTAGGAAATATCGTTCACCCAGCACATTATCTAGTTTAGTTGTCATCACTAGGCGATTGACAATGTGACACATTTGGGTGTCTACAAATACAAACTTAGGTATTCTTCACTCGAGAAGATATGCCTAACTTTGGTGTGGTCAACAAAGAAGTTGCGCCATTATATGCTGTCACAAAGCATACATGTGTTGGCACACCTGGACCCTTTGAAGTATTGTTTGGCAAACTTGCCCTTTTGGGAAGAATGACCAGATGGACTGTTATGTTATCACAGTTCGGTCTATGGTTTGTCCCCCAAAAGTCAATAAAAGGTTGAGCCTTTTAGATCACTTAGCCGAGTTTCCACTTGAAAATCTTGATGAAGAGCTTGAATTACCTGACGAAGACATCATACCTGTCGAAGAGGAAGTGTGGACGATGTACTTCGATGGCGCATCTAACTTTAAAGGGTTTGGAGTGGGAGTAATTGATATCCCTTGAAGGAGAACATGTACCAATTTCAGTCAAGTTGGATTTTGATGTACCCAACAACGCGGCAGAGTATGAAGCTTTTATCATGGGTCTCTAAGCTGCAGCCGATATGGGTTTGAGAAATCTATGAGTCTATGGTGACTCCTATTTGATCATCAATCAAATATCAAAGAAGTGGCAAGTGAAGAGTGAAATTTTCGCCTTGTATCAAGAGTACATCGATGAGTCAGTGAGATTTTTCGACAAAATGCCCTTGCCAAGTTGTCTTCCATGATAACTATGCCGCCCAACATGACCTCCATGACATTGAATATAGAAAGGCAGACTGCACCTGTATATTGCTTTGCGCTTGACGTGCTCGGAACGGAAGAAGTGCCTTGGTATCACGATATCTTAGAATATAAGGTACATGAGATATACCCTCTAGGCATAGAGGAAATAGGAA
This sequence comes from Corrigiola litoralis, assembly GCA_901111285.1. Classification (NCBI taxonomy): domain Eukaryota; kingdom Viridiplantae; phylum Streptophyta; class Magnoliopsida; order Caryophyllales; family Caryophyllaceae; genus Corrigiola; species Corrigiola litoralis. Next base: position 1,519 of record CAAKMY010120124.1, on the reverse strand, counting down.
AATGAGCATTGAGGATGATGTCAAGTCAATACAATATCTGTTATTGTTGTGTCTGAATGAGAAGAATTCGAAGGGTACTCTGTGGTACGTGTATGAATAGTCGGATGCTAACCAAGAAAATAATGTGTTTAGGTTACTATTAGACTAAAATGGAGTCAGGTTGTGCGGCTTATGCTCTGAATGGTCGCCAATGCAAAATCCATGCCAACTTGCAACATGTCCCACCACACTTATTGTATACGATGACCTCTACGTGGGCTTTCTCAACGTGAGGAATTGACATTGTAATACCCCGTATTTTAAATATAATCTATAAATAGAGTAACTACTATATTATTATTTATTTAGTAATTATTGGGGAATTCTTATTTATTTAGAAATCATATTACCCACAAAATGATTTTATACAACTAGTAGAGATAATAGAAGTGGGCTAGTATTGCTATAATTGGGCTAGGATACTGGACGAGCCCAAATCTTTTGAATTCGACCGGTCAAAGACTGAAAGACTAAATAAGGAAAGAAAAAGGAAAGCAAAACCTAATTCAACTAATATAAACCCCAGCCCCACACCCTCGTTCTCCCCATAAAACACAAAACACATCTCACACTCAAACGAACAAAACCCGACTCCCCTTGAGAATCTCAACGCCGGCGACTACAAATCCAGCAGTAACACAAGCGGTAAGGACAGAAGACGAAGGGAGAGGATGGCTGACAACTGGGCGGCGTTGAGGCGTGGCTCGCGTGGGGTATAACGACGAGTGTGTGGCGGTTGTTTCGGCGAGTTCGCAGCGTGATTGGGAGGAGTTTAGGCGCGTTTTCCTGGTTATCCATGGGGCGTGTTTCTGGCATCGTTCCCAACATCATCACTCTTTAAGTAATAAGCATGAGCCCACCGAGTCCAAAGAGAAATATGACCACTAGCAAGTTGCCACAACCATCTAGCACAAGTAGCTATATTCCACCCTAGGACTTCCTTAAAATTCAGTCCACCTTCTTTCCTTGAATAAGAAAACTCAGACCAACAACCCATATGCAATCTCTTATGATCACCAGAGTCAACCCAGAAGAAATCTCTACAAAGTTTCTCAATGGATTGAATCACAACTTTGGGAAGAAGAAAGACAAAGCTCAAGTAGTTAACTTGCCAGTTCTGAGTTTAATAATTGAAGTTTTCCTGCATAAGATAAAAATTGGGACGACCAATTCTGAATTGTATGCAACAAAGCTTGAATTAAAGGGTTGCAATGGTGAGCTTTTTAGCAGCCAGAGGAACTTCCAGATACTTGAATGGTAAAGAGCTCTCTGTTAACTAAGTGAGATTCACTATAGCTATGTTGATGGGGTTAGGAACACCACCAAAATAGATATTTGTGAGCGCAACGGGACCCCCACGTAATGTAGTGGAATGTGAGGAAGGGTCACGCTCGGGAACCACCACTTAGGGGCAGGTGCTGGAAGGGCTAGGAGCCCTTGACCAGTCCCTGGATTTCTCGGTTCCCAACTTTTCAGTGGC